>CM055276.1:35258772-35277646 GCA_029237695.1 Conchocele bisecta | reverse complement strand
AAAGCTTGTACATACCTTATATCTCCACAACCCTTAATTCAAACTTCAAATAAATACAGTCTGATACCATCAAATGCCTCGGCGGGCTTGACATGCGGGCCGCGGCCATCTTGTCTTTGTATTACAATTGTAAAAAATGTTTGTGTTACGAGTTGAATTGGGTTATTGCCCATTATAAAAGTATTAAAGGTACATGCCCACTCAGTAAGTGTATAATTGTGTCACTATTCCACCTGTTCTGAAGATCATGAATGCCCGCTATACAGATATAATCATTTAGTAATGTGTATTTTACTGCTAGTGACGTGCGGTGGTATCGGGCTATTTTCATATGCAAATGAGACCTGATATTTTTTATACTAATTAATTGTGTCGCCTGCAAAAATAATATTTTCGACAGATTATAAAGTATGATCGTTCCACATCAAAAAATAAATACAGATAATAAATAGTAATGTTCGTTAACATTTTAAGGAAACACGGTTATCGCCCCTGATATCGGTGTTGAAATTTACGTCGGACATAAAATGTATAATAATGTCAATCAAGACGTAGGGTAATGGTGAATGAATGTTTTGTTCGCCAGAAAATGTATCCGGTGATGTATCTGATATAAAGAACATTTTGTGCCTTCTGAGTGGGCATGTACCTTTAAGACTTGCATAATTTGTAAATTTACCACTCATTTGAACCGTCGCATAAATAAATGTAAATAAATTGTTGAAATTTAACTAAGGCCTTGTACGTTTCCTCAACTGTCGGTCTGCACTGACACCCTTGTTCCCGTCCATACAGATGAACAGCAACTAGACCAGATCTGGGAGACACAAGTTGCAGGCTATATGGAGACTGATTGACAACTCTCTGGGCTCACGCTACCACATATGTCAATCAGTCGTCCATAGCCCGCAACGCGTGTTTTATGATACTGGGGTATAGTGTAGCACACCACAGCAAGGGCTTAGTCCAAGAGTGTATTAAACCGCTGGTATGGTCAATGTACAACATAGACGCGAGTGAGTGGTGTCCCAATCCCTATTGAATGATGGATTTTCTGTATGGAATGTGATGCGAGGTCGTTTAACACCAAAATGATGATTACGTCTCCCCCATGAATGGGGAGACATATTGTTTTTGGCTTGGGCTTGGTTGTCTGTCCGTCCGTCCGTCTGTTGAACTTGTATGTACATGATTGTATATATGAAATAAAATACCTGCTCATAATACCTGCAAGAGGCGTGTAATCAGGATACATAGATAGATAAATAGGACACTGTCTTTCAGTGCTGAAAGCTTTTATTGTAATGAATGTATACTGGCTGTATGATACCTACCCCATACGCCCGACCTTAAATGCACTTAGCTGTGATAGGCCATTAAACACCAACAACTTCCTTCATACAACGTGGGTGGTTGGTCGGGCGAACGCGATGGTGTAAATTAGCGGTGGGGTTCCTCCTTGTAGGAATCACGATTTGCCTGATTTGGCCCTCAGGTACGTTTTTATCTTTGGCTCTTTTTGTTACCTGGGAGTTGAATTCGGTTATTGCCCATTATAATAGTAGTAAGATTATTACTGATCCTACTGCTTTTGGGAGGGGGCCAAGTGATTCTGGTGTGGCGAGGACCTGGCATCAAATCAGGATCATTCTGATTTCAGGTCTGAATATATAATTTGTTTATTGTAAATATTCAGTTCTGATTTTGGGATTTTCCTCTCATTTTTAGCTCACCTGAGCAAAGCTCATGTGAGCTATTGTTATGGCAAAGTGTCTGTCGTCCGTGAACATTTTCAATCATCTTTTTCTCCCGAACTGCTGAGCCGATATTGGTCAAACTTCACAGGGATGATAGTTAGCGCTGTTTCAGATTTGTTCATATGGTGGCCCCTGGGTCAAAAATGGGCGTGGCCCGAGGGGTCAACTAGGGGTCAAATTATATTTTTGCCCGAATATGGTCATATAATATATCAAATCGAAGGTATCGACTAGTTGATCACTCTGGACCATTTTTTGTCTAAATCAGATGATTTTGTCATCCAAGATGGCCACCGAAAGGTAAAAAAGTTGTTCTTTTACTAAAGATTTCAAACGTATTCTTCTTGTGAACTACTTGGCCGATATTGGCCAAACTTAACTGTAATGGTCTGTGGGTGAAGCTTGTCCATTTTTGTTATAATGCAGGTCATCACCAAATCCAAGATGTCCGCCGTTGAAAAGTAGGTCAAATTGTCAAAAAAATCTTCTCACAAACCGCAAGGCCGATTTCGACGAAACTTTGTATGAATGATGGATAGTTAACGCTGATTTTTCGATTTTGTTCATATGGTGGCCTCTGGGTCAAAAATGGTCATGGCCCGAGGGGTCAAATAGGGGTTAAATTTTATTTTTGACCGAATATGGTCATTTTATATATCAAATCGAAGGTATAGCAGTAAATCACATGCACATTCGCAGTATATGTTAGATCAGAAGGTACCAACAAATTCTGTGGAACATTTGAAGTTGTAAGTGAAGTCTTTGTGAAATCAAGATGACCACTATGGAGGCTTTTAGGTGAGCGATACAGGCCCATTTGGGCCTATTGTTACATGTACATGTACTTGAACATGTACATGTACTTGTACAGGTAATATATGGGATTTAGTACTAAACCCGTTGACCCGGCCTTAAATGACCGTAGCTGTTGATAGGCCGTTAAACCCCAACAAACAAACACAAACAAAAATCGTCCATACAACATGTACAAGTGCATTCCCGTCTGTATATGATTTTACTGTTGAACGGACGTAAAACTGCAATCAATGTTTCATTTGATAGGTGGATAAAGTCGACCCTGACAGATGAACACCTGGAGTTCCAAGTGGATGCGGTCGGGGCGCAGGGTCACAATAAGTACGGGTTCGACCTCGACTTACATGCGCTTAGCTGTGATAGGCCATTAAACACCAACAACAACAATTTCTTCCATGCAACACGTACAAGTGCATTCCCGTCTGTATATGATCTTACTGTTGAACGGACGTAAAAAACTGCAATCAATCATTCATTTGATAGGTGGATAAAGTCGATCTGACAGATGAACACCTGGAGTCCTAGTGGATGCGGTCGAGGCGCAGGGTCACAATAAGTACGGGTTCGACCTCGACTTCTACTTGCCAGTCGATGCACAGGTGAGGTTTGTGTCTTGATATGTGGCTGTCACTGGAGAAATGGGGCTTATGAGTTTTGCGACCAGTGTAGATCCAGATAAGCCTGTGCATCCGCAGTCTTATCAGAATCTACACTGTTCGCCATTCCATCAATGAAACACCCGTCCTGCTTCTACACATCTTGGTATTTCATTAGAATTGTCTCCAAGGAGACAATTGTAATGAAATGCAAAGACATGTTTTCATTTCGAAGCACATTATTCAATAATTGCTGTCTGTTGATGTGTAAACAGTAGTGTGATTTTATTATACCCAATTGCTTCAGAAATGATGGAGTGACAATACTCAATTACTAATTCCTTATCTGGAGCCCTGATATTGTGATATCTGTGTAAACCAGTACAACCATACTAACCCTACATTAGGACACTGCTAGTATTTGATGTGGGAAGTCAGATATTTGTATCCCCCGGACTCCGTCGGGGGATACTATGGATTTGACAGCGCGCCGCGTCCGCATCCGCGGTCCGCGTACGCGTCCGCCGCAGACACTTCTTGTCCGGAGCATAATTTGAACACCCTTTCGAATATTTTCATGAAACTTCACACATGCATAGACCACGACCCGAAGGTGTGTCGCGCACAAGAATGACAACTCTTGCATAGCTAATTTTTGAGTTATCTCCCTTTTTTGTTTCTCGCACTGATTTCGTGTCCGGAGCATAACTCCACCACCCTTTCGAATATTTTCATGAAACTTCACACATGCATAGACCACGACCCGAAGGTGTGTCGCGCACAAGAATGACAACTCTTGTATAGCTAATTTTTTATTAGTTATCTCCATTTTTTGTTTCGCGCACTGATTGACCATAACTCGACCACCCTTTGGAATATTTGTATGAAACTTAACACATTCAATTAGACTACGAACCGAAGGTGTGTCGTGCACAAGAATGACAACTCTTGCATAGCTAATTTTTGAGTTATCTCCCTTTTTTGTTTTCGCTCACTGATTTCCTGTCCGGAGCATAACTCGACCACCCTTTGGAATATTTTCATGAAAATTCACACATGCATAGACCACGACCCGGAGGTGTGTCGCGCACAAGAATGACAACTCTTGCTTAGCTAATTTTTCAGTTATCTCCCTTTTTTGTTTTGCGCACTCTACAAACTGGACAATAATGCATGAAGACCTGTTTTCTCGTCTGCTCTGTACACCTTTTCTCGTGTGCTCTGTACACCTTACCTGTAGAGAGAACAATAGAAACTGGGAGAACCATGTGCTAGCATGGGCTAGCATGTGCAGATGTCCAGTGCTTGACCAGGTAATTTATACAGGTAAATTACTACATTGGGTACTGTGTTGAAAATATTGTGGCATTATGTGGACCTGTACAGATATATGTAGATAAATATAGGACTATTAAAAAAAAATCTGGTCTCCAATAGCAAGCATTATTATTTTTAAACCTTTTTTTTCCATTTTTTTTTTTTCATTTTTTTTTTTCATTTTGTTTTTCAAATTATTTTTCAATTTTTGTCCAGTAGCATAAGGTAGTAAGTGCTATATACAGACTATTCACTTGTGCATGTGCTAGCATGTGCAACTGACCACTGACCACTTACAGGTAATTTATACAGGTAAATGATTATATTACATTTCCCTAAACTGTGTTGAAAATATTGTGGCATTATGTGGACCTGTGCAGATATATGTAGATAAATATAGGACTATTAAAAAAAATTCTGGGCTCCAGTAGCAAGCATTATTATTTTTAATTTTTAAACTTTTTTTCCATTTTTTTTTTTCATTTTTTTTTCAAATTCTTTTTCAATTTTTGTCTAGTAGCATAAGGTCGTAAGTGCTATATACAGACTATTATCATATAATAAAACAATTATTGACTAGTGAGCCATAGAATATAATCTGATATTCTATGGTTCACTAGTCAATAATTGTATAATATGTTCGGGCCAGTGAAAATTGCTTTCGGGCCCAGGCTCGAGGTCAAGGCGGGACAAGGCGAGGCATCTGATTCCGAGGAATTCTTGTTTACTTATCTCCCTTTGTTGTTTCGTGCTCTGATTTTTGTATCCAGAGCATAACTCGAACACGCATATACGCCATTGCTCTAATGGTCCTCTACCGCCCTGTGCCAAATCCACGTTCGTTCTGCCCCCTCCCCCGTCAAGCCCAGGGTCAAGGTCACATACTTGGTGCTTCAAAAACATTAACGCTTGGGTAAATATCTTATACTTTCTGTTTTCTTTCATGATCATGGATCATCTTCATATTTCATATACGCATTGCTCTAATGGTCCTCTACCGCCCTGTGCCAAATCCACGTTCGTCCTGCCCCACCAATCCCAGGGTCAAGGTCACATACTTGGTGCTTCAAAAGCTTTAACGCTCAGGTTAAATCATCTATATTTATTTCCTTTCACGGATCAACTTCATATTTCATATACGCGTTGCTCTAATGGTCGTCTACCGCCCTGTGCCAAATCCACGTTCGTCCTGCCCCCGCCAAGCCCAGGGTCAAGGTCACATACTTAGTGCTTCAAAAACTTTAACGCTCGGGTAAATATCTTATAATTTCTGTTTTCTTTCATGGATCATCTTCATATTTCATATACGCATTGCTCTAATGGTCCTCTACCGCCCTGTGCCAAATCCACGTTCGTCCTGCCCCCGCCAATCCCAGGGTCAAGGAGGTCACATACTTGGTGCTTCAAAAACTTTAATGTCTCAGGTAAATATCTTATAATTTTTCTTTCCATTCACGGATCAACTTCATATTTCATATATGGGTTGCTCTAATGGTCCTCTACCGCCCTGTGCCAAATCCACGTTCGTCCCGCCCCCGCCAAGCCAAGGGTTAACATCATACGCTCAGGTAAATATCTTATAATTTCTGTTTTCTTTCACGGATCAGCTTCATATTTCATATATGCATTGCTCTAATGGTCCTCTACCGCCCTGTGCCAAATCCACGTTTGTCCTGCCCTCGCCAAGCCCAGGGTCAAGGTCACATACTTGGTGCTTCAAAAACTTTAACGCTCGGGTAAAAGAAAATTTTGACTTGCAATTTGGCCTCATTTATTATCAAAGCGATATGTGGGACATCCGTGTTCTATGAACACATTTTCTAGTTTATTAAACTTCACACATGCATAGAAGACGACCCAAAGGTGTGTCTCACGTAAGAATGACAACTCTTGCGTCGTTAATTTCTTAGTTATCTCCCTTTGTTGTTTCATGCACTGATTTCGTGTCTGGAGCATAACTCGAACACCCTTTGGAATATTTTCATGAAACTTCACACATGCATAGACCACGACCCTAAAGGTGTGTCCCGCAAGAATGACAACTCTTGCATCACTAATTCTTTAGTTATCTCCCTTTGTTTTTCCGTCACTGATTTTGTCTCCGGAGCATAACTCGAACACCCTTTTTTCAAACTACTTGTGTATCTGGGGAGGGGGATACACATGCGCTTGTCGACAAGCGTCCATTTCTAGTTATATGTGTTTCCTAGAATAAATTGTGTCCATATATTCAGAGCTCCAGTTAAGGTGCGTAATTTGGAGGTAAATTTCTTATTTCTCCATCAAAAATGGCAAGTTGGGAGTGCTTTAGAATCATCTCAATGAGACGATTCTAAAGGACTCCCAACTTGTCATTTTTGATGAAGAAATAACAAAATTTCACCCAAAGTTGGTCAAATTACGCACCTTAACTGGAGCTCTGCATATATTTAGGGTTATTACGGGTTATTACGGTAATCCGTATATACACCTGTCACGGATGCACTAAAATATTCCTCAGCCGACGGCCCATATATGTGGCTGTGACTGGGGAAATGGGGCTTATGGGTTTTGGGACCAGTGTAGATCCAGATCAGCCTGTGCATCCGTCCAGTCTGATCAGGAACTGTACTGTTTGCCTTTCCATCAATGAAACACCTGTCATGCATCTAACAAGCAATATAGATCTTTAAAATGGTGCGTATGGGTTTTGCGACCAGTGTAGATCCAGATCATCTGCCCAGTTTGATCAGGATCTGCTCTGTTTGCCTTTCCATCAATGAGACACCCGTCATGCTTCTAACAAGCAATATAGATCGTTATCATGCTACATGAATGTTATTTGATCAAGAGCTACATTGGTCAGAAATCCCATTTCACCAGTCGTAGCTACATATTACAGGAAAGCAAGATGGGACTGACGGACCGAGCCGTCGAGTTCCAGATCAGGAAGAAAGGTACGGGCGAGGTCTGGCTGAGACTCGCTGAGAAACAACAGAGACTTTCCTGGCTCAAGATTGACTTCGACAAGATGGCATTCGAGGATGATTCCGAAGAGGAAGATAATCCATACGCAGGGATGATCGAGAAGGAGGCGAACGAGCAGATGATGAAGAAAATAGAGAATCAGCTACTCGAAGAGTCGGGTATGAGTTGGTTTAACCCTTTCAACACTACAGAACTCTTTTGTAATGCAAACAGTGTTGATCCAAATGAGCCGGCTCGTAACAATCCGTGTCCGCTCATAATGAGCCAAGCCGGCTCATAACGAGCCATTTCATCAGGATTGAACTATTTCATGTTAAGTTTGAGACTGTTCCATTATGCAGAAAAGGGGTTTCCTTCAGGTGCACAAATGGGACCATAATTACATTTGCACATCTGCACAGTCTGTACTGCCTATTTCACCAACATTGCAAAGTATACTTTTCTATTTCCTTCATCTAAAATGCTTAATATTTCACACATGCATTCCTGTAAGGCTCTACCACCATGCTGTGCTAAATCCATGACCGTCCAACCCCCGCTGATCCCAAGGTCAAGGTCAAATACTTAGTCTCTTCACAAAACTTAACATTTCTATTTCCTTCTTTGAAAATTCTTAATATTTCACTCGTGCATTCTTCTAAGGTTGTACTATTATACTGTGACAAATCCACGACCGTCCAGCCCTCGCTGATCCGAAGGTCGCATCAGAGAAATATGTTTAACTTCTATTTCTTTCATCGAAAATTCTTAATATTTCATGCATGCACTCCTCTAAGGCTCTACTATCATGCTGCGATAAATCCCCGCTGATTTTGAGGTCAAGGTCACATACTTAGTCTCTTTACAAAACTTAACATCAGAGAAATTGGTTATAACTTCTATTTCCTTGCTTGGATCTGCTTCACATTTCACACACGCATTGCTCCAATGGACCTCTACCACCCTGTGACAAATTCACGTTTGTGCCATCCCCGCTAAGCCCAGAGTTAAGGTCACAAGTCCACACACTTGGAAATTGTTTACATATTTAGGGGTTCCTGGGCACACGCGGGGGGTATTCCGTAAGCCTCGCTTACTGACCAATCTAGTTGAACTTGTATGTATGTACATGTATATATGAAATAAAATACCTGCTCATAATACCTGCAAGAGGCGTGTAATCAGGATACATAGATAGATAAATAGGACACTGTCTTTCAGTGCTGAAAGCTTTTATTATAATGAATGTATACTGGCTGTATGATACCTACCCCATACGCCCGACCTTAAATGCACTTAGCTGTGATAGGCCATTAAACACCAACAACAACAACTTCCTTCATACAACGTGGGTGGTTGGTCGGGCGAACGCGATGGTGTAAATTAGCGGTGGGGTTCCTCCTTGTAGGAATCACGATTTGCCTGATTTGGCCCTCAGGTACGTTTTTATCTTTGGCTCTTTTTGTTACCTGGGAGTTGAATTCGGTTATTGCCCATTATAATAGTAGTAAGATTATTACTGATCCTACTGCTTTTGGGAGGGGGCCAAGTGATTCTGGTGTGGCGAGGACCTGGCATCAAATCAGGATCATTCTGATTTCAGGTCTGAATATATAATTTGTTTATTGTAAATATTCAGTTCTGATTTTGGGATTTTCCTCCCATTTTTACATGTACATGTACTTGAACATGTACATGTACTTGTACAGGTAATATATGGGATTTAGTACTAAACCCGTTGACCCGGCCTTAAATGACCGTAGCTGTTGATAGGCCGTTAAACCCCAACAAACAAACACAAACAAAAATCCTCCATATAACATGTACAAGTGCATTCCCGTCTGTATATGATTTTACTGTTGAACGGACGTAAAACTGCAATCAATCATTCATTTGATAGGTGGATAAAGTCGACCTGACAGATGAACACCTGGAGTTCCTAGTGGATGCGGTCGAGGCGCAGGGTCACAATAAGTACGGGTTCGACCTCGACTTCTACTTGCCAGTCGATGCACAGGTGAGGTTTGTGTCTGATATGTGGCTGTCACTGGAGAAATGGGGCTTATGAGTTTTGCGACCACTGTAGATCCAGATCAGCCTGTGCATCCGCACAGTCTGATCAGAATCTACACTGTTCGCCATTCCATCAATGAAACACCCGTCCTGCTTCTACACTTCTTGGTATTTCATTAGAATTGTCTCCAAGGAGACAATTGTAATGAAATGCCAAGACATGTTTTCATTTCGAAGCACATTATTCAATAATTGCTGTCTGTTGATGTGTAAACAGTAGTGTGATTTTATTATACCCAATTGCTTCAGAAATGATGGAGTGACAATACTCAATTACTAATTCCTTATCTGGAGCCCTGATATTGTGATGGAGATAAACCAGTACAACCATACTAACCCTACATTAGGACACTGCTAGTATTTGATGTGGGAAGTCAGATATTTATATGTGTTTCCTAGAATAAATTGTGTCCATATATTCAGAGCTCCAGTTAAGGTGCGTAATTTGGAGGTAACTTTCTTATTTCTCAATCAAAAATGGCAAGTTGGGAGTGCTTTAGAATCGTCTCAATGAGACGATTCTAAAGGACTCCCAAATTGTCATTTTTGATGAAGAAACAACAAAATTTCACCCAAAGTTGGTCAAATTACGCACCTTAACTGGAGCTCTGCATATATTTAGGGTTATTACGGTAATCCGTATATACACCTGTCACGGATGCACTAAAATATTCCTCAGCCGACGGCCCATATATGGTATGGGGCTGTGACTGGGGAAATCGGGCTTATGGGTTTTGCGACCAGTGTAGATCCAGATCAGCCTGTACATCCGCCCAGTCTGATCAGGAACTGTACTGTTTGCCTTTCCATCAATGAAACACCTGTCATGCATTAAACAAGCAATATAGATCTTTAAATTTGGGCGTATGGGTTTTGCGACCAGTGTAGATCCAGATCAGCCTGTGCATCTGCCCAGTTTGATCAAGATCTGCTCTGTTTGCCTTTCCATCAATGAAACACCCGTCATGCTTCTAAGTTTGAGACTGTTCCATTATGCAGAAAAGGGGGTTTCCTTCAGGTGCACAAATGGGACCATAATTACATTTGCACATCTGCACAGTCTGTACTGCCTATTTCACCAACATTGCAAAGTATACTTTTCTAGCAAAGTATACTTTGAGGGAGTAATCATTTATTTTCCCGAAATGCATTATGTCGTATAGAACTAACAACTGCATATATTTGATGATTACAAGTATGCAGAATTATTATACTGAATTTATTACATTAACACAGCCAAAATGGTATATAAGAAAGACATATTGCTGTCCGTAACCCCTGAACAGCTATCACAGCAGCAAAGGTCTGTCGAACTGAAGCATTACAACACTCTCGTCCCTAATTACCCCCTCCCCCAGCATATGAAGTATCTCAAGGGGTATATAGTTTTCGTAATTCCGTCCGTTCGTCCGTCCACGTTATTAACTTTTAAAGCATTATTTCTGTAATAGTAATTTTGATTGACTGCAAAATTCATATACTTCTTTATCATCATCCATATTTTCATTCAATACCACATTCATTTCCAAGGTCAGGGTAAAATTACTTAGAAATCTGCGTCCGTAAGATTTGCATTAAAATTTGACGGGTACTATAATCTCTGCAACGTTAAGTTGGATCGACTTCAAATTCATCTACTTCCTTATCAGCATCCATATTTTCATTCCATGCGGCCTTTTTGTCCAAAGTCAAGGTCAAATTTCATTTCGCAGCTCTAATTTTGGAGGTGTCTCCATGGGCTGTGTTTTGTGACAATATCTGAAGTGGGGGGATACATTGCAGTCATTCCTATTTGTGTTGAATGTAAAAAACAGGAAAACACAAACTCCCTGCCTTGACAATAAAGCATGTGTTTGTTTTCACATTATATTTCAAGGACGAATTTTGAAGGACGAATATCATCCAGCCAAGGGTACCAAGCGGTCTGTGGAGATGGTTCAAGAAAGCAAAAAATAATGTGGTGAATTAGGGACTATGGAGTTATTTCTTGGGACTGATGAATCTGGGGACAATGAAAGAGCTATTATATCTCCAGGGACCATGGAAGGATCAATGGGTGGCAGGACATCATTGAAGGCTGATGGGGCTAATGGGACATCAGTGGGTGGTGGGACATTAGAAAAGTCGTTAGGATCCGAGGTATCTTGTGAGAAAGAAGTAGGTGCTCGAAAGAAACAGGTTTTTGATAGTATAGAAAATAATGCAGTTGATCAAACCTTTAAAGAAAAATTTAAAAACTTTTGTTCTGTGTATAGAGCCAGCATCAAAGCAGTAACCCGTATAGTTCATTCAGATTTTAAATACATGTATCTGCAAGACGTTTTAAAATATAATATTGAAGAATTGGACACATTTACTGGTTTGGGTGAATTAAGACCACAATGGAAATTACTAGTCTCGCTTATTAAGAAATATTTATCTGCAATATTAGGTACTGATATCCCGGATAAATATTTTTTCCAAAGACCTTCCTAAACATGCATCTTTCACTATTGCAGAAAAACATTGTAATGCCTTATATAAATCTAGAACACGATACTGTTTCAAAAGAGATTCTTGGGAAGGCTTGTTTTTCAAAGGAGTAAAAGAAAGCAATCCTCATTGTTCATTTATTGTCGATACCTCGTATTTGAGCAAAGCGAATAAAAGGATAAATGGTTGCCTATTGTTTAAAGCTATTGCAAGATGCCCATTCAGGGACTGTAATGTACAACTGAAAATAGAAATGCAGAATTCAACAATGGTCAATTTGACTTATTCTGGGAATATTAAACATGACATAAATGAGATTAGGCATCGTCCAATTAGAGGGCAAGAGCGTAATGAACTTATAAAAGAGTTTAAAAATGGAGTAAAACCACTGGCTGCATTTCTTGAGAAACTTGATAAACTGCCTTCAGAACAATTAATATCGGGCAATTGAGATGTGTTTGGAAAAAATTCTAGAGTTTTTGCTCAAATTGCATCAGTCGCGACAAGTTGGCCGTATGAATTCAGATACTTTTACAAGTACCGTATTTAGCCGTGTATTGCGCGCATTGGTGTATTGTGCGCATCACTATTTTGGGCCAAAAAAATGGGTAAAAAAATAGTTCTAGTAAATAGCGCGCAGACAATTTTCACGAAAAAAATCGGCTGAAATTCTGTCATTAGTATAAGAAAATTGCTTTCCGAGTTCACATCCACAATGCTGAACGTGTGCGGGTAGGCTTTCTCAAAGCAGTTAGTGCTGCATTTATTGGTATTTACCGATTAATATGCTAATTAAAAATTTAAAAAATTTACGACGCATGTAATGAATTTATTGGAACTACTTACGAAGAATTTTTGTTTTTATTTAATCCACTACATTTGGCATTCGACACAGCAAGTCACGTGTCGCCCCGTAATCAGGTCGATAATCAACAACACGTGGCAGCCATGTGTCGGACAGCTTCCCCAAGGCGATACTGAAACACCTGTACCCCAGCCAAATATTGACACTACAAGTATTCACCGTTTATTGATCGGGTTTAAAAATAGACATAGCAGTCGCTGTAGAATACAGCGTATAGCCCCAGCTTAGCATGTGTATTGATTGAATGTTATCCACTTATACTGTACTGATCTGACTGCGTGTATGCTACGTGATCCACCTATACTGTACTGATCTGACTGCGTGTATGCTACGTGATCCACCTATACTGTACTGATCTGACTGTGTGTATGCTACGTGATCCACCTATACTGTACTGATCTGACTGTGTGTATGCTACGTGATCCACCTATACTGTACTGATCTGACTGTGTGTATGTAGCCGCTACGCTGCTCGCACACGTCATAAGGTTGATTTCCTTTACAACGACTGTCCTCATTAATTATTTACATAATGGCTGACGCGTGACGTCACATTGAAAATTTCACAACCACCGATAACAAGCCGACAACAATTGACCGATATGAGACACCAGCGTAGATAAATTTAATTTCAAGACAGAAAATGCCAAAATGTGGCTATGTATGGAGAAATGGGGCTTATGGTATTGCAACCCGTGTAGATTCACGCATATGCTGGTTTATACTGGTTTTAACTCTTCAAAATATGCATTGTCCTACTTCCTAATGCACCTGCTAATTTGAATTTCACACAAATTCTTTGTTGATTAGCGGTAGCGGTGCAACGTCTTTGACTGACCGTAATGTGCTATAATTACCACCGCACATAGTTATTGATCTCCCAATTAAGGGCTTCAGACGGACATTTAATACCAGTTAATTGGTAATTATGGCTTCATGAACTAATTTTCAGAGACATTGAGAATTGAGAAGTTCTCAAGTCTTGCCTTTAAGTATGACGCATTTCTCTGGTAATTTCATACCACGTTTTACACGTCGTTACTCTGACACTTGTTTAGCTACTTCGCCATATCTATATATCACGATGGGTCGAATCAGAAACTCATACTCTGCGAAAGAGAAGCTCAACATCATCAAGTATGCCAAAGCCCACGGTAACAGAGCTGCTGGTCGTCAATACTCCGTCGGGGAATCGTCTATCCGTGACTGGCGCCGCATGAAATCCAAATTAGAGAGAATGCCGAAATCCAAGATGGCCAACAGAGGGACATTGGAGAAATATCTGGAGATCGAGGGACAAGTACTGACTTGGGTGCATGACCGCCGACAACAGGGTATTGCTGTTTCTACCGTTGAGATTCGACTACAGGCTCAGCTCGTCGCCAGGAAACTTCACCAACCTACGTTCAAGTGTTCAGCAAGCTGGTCATATGGATTTCTACGCCGCCACCACCTATCTATTCGCCGACGCACCCACATCGCCCAGAAACTTCCAGAGGACTACAAAGACCAACTACTAGAATTCCAGAAATACATCATCAAGCAGAGGAAACTACACGACTTCGACCTTTCACATATCGGCAACGCGGACCAGACGCCACTCACTTTCGACATGCCAGCAGAAACGACGGTCAACGCGAAGCGGGCGCAGAACATAACGATCAACTCCACCGGAAACGAGAAGAATCGATTCACCATCATGTTGGGCTGCACGGCTGACGGGGGCAAGCTACCGCCATTCATCATCTTCAAACGGAAGACGCTGCCGAAAGGAAGCAAATGGCCTACCAACGTCCTCGTCAGATGTCAAGAGAAGGGCTGGATGAACAACACGTTAATGCGCGACTGGGTCCAAAATGTATGGGGAAAGCGACCAGGCGGTATGCTGAAGAAGGGACTACTCGACGCCTTCAGATGTCATAAATCTGAACACATACTGAAAGAAGATCACCGGACGACGCTCGCCATTATCCCGGGGGGAATGACGTCCGTTCTTCAGCCACTGGACGTCAGCATCAACAAGCCAATGATGGTTATACTACGCAGGAAGTGGAATGACTGGTACGCCGGCGATCAGCATACTTTCACGGCAGGCGGAAAGATGCGGAAACCAGAACTGTTAGATATGTGCCAGTGGGTGAAGGAAGCATGGGAGGAGATCGACCCGACGATGATTCAACACGCCTTCAAGAAGTGCAGCATCAGTAACAACAGGGACGGCAGCGAAGACGACATACTATGGTAGGACCCGAAACAGGCCGAGACCACCACCGAAGCAGAGGACACACCAGCAAGCGACTACTACGAAGAGACACCGAGATCGATGACAGACGAAGACGTCCAGCAAATGTTCGATGAAGATAACGACGGATCCGACTTTGAGGGTTTTGACGAGGGAGATATACAGTAGAGCCCATCCAAACAGCCCTTCTTAGGCTACCAACAGCACTTTTCAGGGCTACACCAACACATCACAAAATAAACCTTTCAATTTGCCACCGATCAACACTTGCCTCACCCGATCAACACTTGCCTCACCCGTACTTACCCATACTTTTTGTGGTGTATAACACTATGCGTATTTTAGGGCCATAAATCGCTTACCTACCTCACCCGTACTTACCCATACTTTTTGTGGTGTATAACACTATGCGTATTTTAGGGCCACAAATCGATGTTTCCGTTTCCGGTAAACATTACTTGTTCACTGAAATCAAAGTAGTCGCCGATAGTTTCGGAGTACCTCGGCGTGTTTATTTCCGGTAGTACGGATTACTCGGCTTTATTCATTCAGTTTGCCTTCGTCAACAATGAACCAATGATGATTATTGCGAACTGTATAGTCTGCACAAATCGGTGTATTACAAGCATTTCACTATGTAAGTTCAACATAATTACACAGAAATAGATACTTTAATATTTTATTAAGCATTTACTATTCATAAATTTAGATAATATTTTTATTTTATGAGGTTCCAAGTCATTCCGACGCTGTTCGTCCCGCGAAATCGGCCTGTAAATTATGACATGTGCATGGTGGCACGAACTATCAGAACATATCTCAAATATGTCCAACTATAGCTAAATAAATGTTTAACTGATTATTCTATTCACTCAGTTAATAAATAATTTAAAGCATTTTAATCAAATTATTGTCTGGAATCCTGTTGTGTAGCAGTTTAAGACGCAGGTAACATCGCAACACTAAATATTACCCCACCCACTTGAACCCACATTAAAGATTTACAATGTGAATGCATCCGTATTGACTTGAACTTTGAATACAATGAACTTATTTTAGTGGCCATGTGGTTTAAGCAGGTCATGAATGACATGATTTCAAGTCAAGTTGAACTTAGCTTAAATAATCTTGGCTATGCGGATAAGACTTGTAATTACTACTTCATCTGTCTTGTATGCTTTCTGTATCCTAGCTGAGACACCTACTGTGTTTTTATTTTGTCACAATAACAGCTTATTCTTTCTCCCGTTATTCTTTCTCCCGAAGCACTTGTAAAAAAGTATGTTTTATACGGGTAAGTAAAAAATAACTCGAAAATGGACAACTGGTGACCCCAGGACCCCTACTGCGACCCCTTAAGGGGAATGTGACGGCATGAACGCCCGTCTATGTTATCTAGTATATATGTCTCAATAACAGGAACACACTATTGAGTGGGGCACTTCTCCCGAAGCACTTGCAAAAAAGTATGTTTTATCCGGGTATGACATAAATAACGCGAAAATGGGCAACTGGTGAAACCAGGATCCCCATATGGACCCCTTAAGGGGAATGTGACGGCACAAACTCCCGTCTATGTTGTCTAGTATACATGTCCCAACAACAGGAACACACGATTGAGTGGGGCACTTCTCCTGAAGCACTTGTAAAAAATATATTTATCAGGGTATGACAAAAATAACTCGAAAATGACCAACTGGTGACCCCATGACCCCTATTGCGACCCCTTAAGGGGAATGTGACGGCACAAACTCCCGTCTATGTTGTCTAGTATACATGTCCTAACAACAGGAACACACGATTGAGTGGGGCACTTCTCCTGAAGCACTTGTAAAAAATATATTTATCAGGGTATGACAAAAATAACTCGAAAATGACCAACTGGTGACCCCATGACCCCTATTGCGACCCCTTAAGGGGAATGTGACGGCACAAACTCCTGTCTATGTTGTCTAGTATACATGTCCCAACAACAGGAACACACGATTGAGTGGGGCACTTCTCCCGAAGCACTTGTAAAAAAGTATATTGATCAGGGTATGACAAAAACAACTCGAAAATGGCCAACTGGTGACCCAAGGAACCCTATTGCGACCACTTAAGGGGAATGTGACGGCATGAACCCCCGTCTATATTGTCTAGTATACATGTCTCAATAACAGGAACACACGATTGAGTGGGGCACTTCTCCCGAAGCACTTGTAAACAAGTATGTTTTATCCGGGTATGACAAAAATAACGCGAAAATGGGCAACTGGTGACCCCAGTACCCCCATATGGACCCGTTAAGGGGAATGTGACGGCATGAATCCCCGTCTAAGTTGTCTAGTATACATGTCCCAACAACAGGAACACACGATTGAGTGGGGCAGTTCTCCTGAAGCACTTGTAAAAACGTATGTTTTATCCGGGTATGACATAAATAACGCGAAAATGGGCAACTGGTGACACCAGGATCCCCATATGGACCCCTTAAGGGGAATGTGACGGCACAAACTCCCGTCTATGTTGTCTAGTATACATGTCACAACAACAGGAACACACGATTGATTGGGGCACTTCTCCCGAAGCACTTTTAAACAAGTATGTTTTATCCGGGTATGACAAAAATAACTCGAAAATGACCAACTGGTGACCCCATGACCCCTATTGCGACCCCTTAAGGGGAATGTGACGGCACAAACTCCTGTCTATGTTGTCTAGTATACATGTCCCAACAACAGGAACACACGATTGAGTGGGGCACTTCTCCCGAAGCACTTGTAAACAATATATTGATCAGGGTATGACAAAAACAACTCGAAAATGGCCAACTGGTGACCCCAGGAACCCTATTGCGACCCCTTAAGGGGAATGTGACGGCATGAACCCCCGTCTATGTTGTCTAGTATGTATACATGTCCCAACAACAGGAACACACGATTGAGTGGGGCACTTCTCCCGAAGCACTTGTAAAATAATATGTTTTAAAAGGGTATGACAAAAACAACCTGAAAATGGGCGACTGGTGACCTGAGGACCCCATTGCGACCCCTTAAGTGGAATGTGACGGCATGAACCGCCATCTATGTTGTCTAGTATATATATCTGAATTATAGGAACTCACAATTGAATGGGGCACTTCTCCCGAAGCACTTGTAAAAAAATATGTTTTATCCCGGTATGACAAAAACAACACGAAAATGGGCAACTGGTGACCTGTGGACCCCATTGCGACCCCTTAAGGGGAATGTGTCGGCATGAACCGCCATCTATGTTGTCAAGTATAGACGTCAGAATAATAGGAACACACCATTGAGTGGGGCACTTCTCCCGAAGCACTTGAAAAAAGTTATGTTTTATACGGGTAAGTCAAAATTAACTCGAAAATGTGCAACTGGTGACCCCATGACCCCTATTGCGACCCCTTAAGGGGAATGTGACGGAATGAACCCGCGTTTATGTTGTCTAGTATACATGTCTCAACAATAGGAACACACGATTGAGTGGGGCACTTCTCCCGAAGCACTTGTAAAGAAGTATGTTTTATCAGGCTATGATAAAAAAAATAACTCGAAAAAAAATGTTTCATTCGTCTATGGAAAAATAACTGTTAAAATGTGCAACTGGTGACCTGAGGACCCCTATTGCGACCACTTAAGGAGAATGTGACGGCAGGAACCACCGTCTATGTTGTCTAGTATATATGTCCGAATAATAGGAACACACACTTGAGTGGGGCACTTCTCCGGAAGCACTTGTAAAATAATATGTGTTATCCGGGTATGACAAAAACAACACGGAAATGGGT
>CM055276.1:35187108-35258272 GCA_029237695.1 Conchocele bisecta | reverse complement strand
ATGTACAAGCTTTAACTCAAATTTTAAAGTCATTTGACCTTGATCTTAGGCATGTGGGCCTCATGGGTGGCTATAGAATGAAAATATGGATGATAATAAAGAATTATTTGAAGTTTGAAGAAAATCAGAGTAAGTGTTGTGGAGATATAAGGTATGTAATAACACAAATTTCAGTCATTTGACCTTGACCATGTGGACCACATGGGCAGGCTATGGAATGAAAATAATGACCAATAAGCATACAAAGTTTGAAGCAAATCCGACTTGCGGTTACAGAGATAGTAACCCAGACAAAAAAAATGGGGTAACAAGATACTACAACAATTTACTAACAAGATACAGTATTTTATTGGTATAGCATTTAGTATAGCAAATCACATGCAAATGAGCTAACAAGATACTCAACAAGATACTAGCAATATACTATCAGCAAGATACTAACAATATACTATCAACAAGATACTAACAATATACTATCAATAAGATACTAACAATATACTGTATGTAATATATATGGTATAGCATTTAGTATAGCAAATCACATGCAAATGAGCTAACAAGATACTTAACAAGATACTATCAATATACTGTATGAGTGGATGTATGAGAATACATATAATTAAATACTTCCAACAAGATATTATCAAGATACCTATGCTGGGAATTTTGAAACACCGTGGGAGCTAGGTGCACATGCTTAATTCTTAATTCAAGCGGATGTGGAAAAAAGTTATGGGTTAAAGGCCCAACAATCGGTGCCCTGGTACCGAATTTAGTACGAGGGGCATATTCAATTACTGATAGGTCCCCAGCCTGTCAGTTATACACTGGCTTTATAAATAGAATACATAAACAGCAGCACATGTTTGTCGTCTGCTCCCAATGTAGAACAGTGAGGGGCTGCTGGATAGCCAGTGTAGGTGTTTCTGTACTGGCCAGTATCTAGATATAAATTATGGTATGTAGGTTTTTTATCGAACGTGTGGTCCCATAAAACAAATAATCATACAGTGTATACCAGTCCCTCTAATTGTATCTGTACGTTTTATTTGTGCAGGAAAATGATTGAGAATTTACTAAAAGTGTTAAAACTTATATAGTATTTTGCTGCTAACTATTTCAAATCAAAGAGTATTTTGATGCTATTATATAAATTATTAAAAATAGAACGAAGTAAAATTGAATGAAACACCTTTCCATGTGTCACACAATAACAAAATGGGGCTTATTGAGTGTTTGATCAGTTTAACTCACAATCAGATAGCACATTACTATAGCATGATGCAGTTTACATCATTAATTAGAGCCACCATGAATGACCACCAAACTTAACAGTGTAGATCCTGATGAGGCTGCGAGGATGCACTAGCTGATACGGGGATATGCATGTCGTAACGTGTCGTCCACGTGTCCGTTACTTAGTGTGGCATGTACATAATTATAGTGAAACCTATATTGTACTTCTGGACCTGAACAAGGTTCCTATCCCCAATCTATTTTGTAAGTACATGTAGTAACCAATATATAAGAATATGTGTTTGTAATAAGTCGGTATTTGATAAAAAATGTGTAACTGTGTCATGTCATTCCACATATAACCCTGTCCCAGTTAGTCTGCATTGCTGCAGATATAATATATGCTGACAGCTAATTAGAGACCAGTGTTGAAATAGCCATACTGGTGTTAGGATACAGGAAATAAGGTTGCTAGCAAACTTGAATTCATGTAGTCATGTAAATTCCAGATCAGACTGCACATACAAAAGCTGTGTTGTGAATGTGCATATTAACCCGAGTATATTCTGTTTATAATTAGTATATACATGTGTACTGCATTTTCACAGCCACTGTATCAAGTTGTAGGCGACATATTTCTCTTGCTGGTCTATTAAACCATGGTTTTGTTTCATTCACCTTGTTATGTGCATACCAAACACATATTTAATTTGATAGTACTGTCCAAAATCCAAGTTGTGCTGCTGGCACACTGTCTGATGTTGACCATACAGGCAGTTATATCTGATAGCGTTATCACTAAACACGTGGGGTTGTTTACAATGTTGGGTCATGAACTCGGCTCTATGAATGAATTACATATGTAACAGCCTGTAACAGCCCGGCAAGTTTGAATCAGTTGTCAGTTGAGTACATTGTATTACTTCAAAAGCACATTTATATTTGTTTTCTTAAATCCAAATTTGTCTAAACCTGTCTGTGTGAAATAGTGTAATTATTTGTTCAGTGGTATTAAATTTATAAAATATCTGAAAATGTGTCCCTGAATTGAAGCATTCATAAAATTATCAAAAAGCCTGCCCAGCGCCATCTGGTGGCTTTTATATCACAGTTGGGCCTTTAATTGTCTATCCTTTTCACAGTGTCTATCCTTTTAACAGAAGACCGTGCCGTCACCATCTTCATATTCCACGCCCGCTTGAATGACGGATAGTTCATTATAACTTAATTTATAGAACAAATTGTGTATATGCATGCATGCTGAAGATTATCAGGGGTTGAAATAAGAGGATGCCCACTTGCCCGTGCCGTGTTCATTTTCCGGCGGGCAAGTCAATCTTGCATGTAATCATGCAGCCTGCCGGGCGAGTCATAATTCCTGGTTGAAATTTTCTATCTTTTCCCATTCAATCAATCAGTTTATTTTGGAGACTAATTTGAGCTCATATTATGGCTTGAAAATCATTTAATGAACTACAGAGCTTCCATATTTAAAACATTATCCAGGGAGATCCCCTGTACCCCAGTGGTGAGAAGGGGTTAGCAACAAGCCTTCAGCACATCGGCGTCGTGCAACCTTAAATTCAGGGGGGGGGGGGGAGGGGGGCAAGTAGAATCCCCTGAATTATATAATTTTATTATTTCTCATCCAAAGCACATGTTGTGACCACCATGAGTGGCCAGTGTGCATAAAATATATATGCTAAACTACAATTAATGTATCAAATATCTTGTCGGTCCACAAGCGGCTGTGACAATTAAAGATCGTGCTGTATTTTCCGGATTTTTTTGTTCTGTATTTTACAGAAGGTGGCACGTATACGGCCACTACCGAAATTATTAAAACAAACGACAAAAGATGTGGCGTGTCCGACCATGTATTCTTCCCCCCCCCCCCCCCCCCCTCCCCCCACGGCAAAATTGTGAGAAAAACTTGGACATGGACGAAAGGTCAAAACACATGATGCCTCCTGGCTCTCATAGACCAGGGGCATAAAAATCGCATTGGCACACAATCATCCAGAGCATGTAGTGCACATATTACATTTAAGCTGCCTGTAAAATGTGTCTGTAACTTACATTTCAGAGACTGGAACACAGGGTCGCTGGCGAAGGCTGAGGTTCCACCTTCCTTCGCCAGGTCCCATGGTTCATAAAACCCGTCCATCAGCCTCTTGACGATTTCGCCATTCCTGTCCTCTCGGACTTTTTGATGACGCTTCGCAGCCTTCTTCTCGCGACGAGAGCGTGACTTGCTTAGCGTCGACAACAGGTCCGAAAGCCACAGGGTCTTGACGGCTATTGGCGCCTCTGGTGCAAACCGCTGGTAGCCGTCCGGCAGCGCCTGGTCAGCAGTCACCCTCATCTGTAACACATATAGTTGTTAGCAATGAAGTGATCATTAGTGAATATACATATTTTCTCAAGCAACACATTTTTTCTAAGATTTTAGCAAACCTAAGCTAAATCGAACTTGTAAATATAGAGATGACACCAACAATTACAGGATATACCAATGTTCATTTTCCAGTGGAACATGTAGGTGTTTATTTTCATATAAGATACCATGCTTCGATCAACTTCAGTTTTGTAGCCGCAGTTAATTTATGTGTCCACGATGGCTGATTTAAAAAAACAAGGAATGCGTCTGTCGAACGCGGATGCCACCTGCAGCATATTTGAGAAACTGTGACAAAGTGGTTAACCGAAGTTTGACGGACGGACAGACAGTCCAAACACTATATGCCACCCGTTTCTTCGAAACCCGGTGGCATAATAAGGTACATTGTATAGCTATATATATATATATATATACATACGTAGTGGGCGATGGTAACCTCTGGGCGGGTTTTTGGTTGGTATCGTCTCTTTTTCTGAGGTGCTGGTTCTTCACTTGCATCTACAACAGCATTATATAGAGGCTAATCCATCGTGCACCGTTCAATAGCGTTCAATAGCGTGCAATAATACACAAACGTTCGTCGGTTTCCGCGTAAACAACGCGTGAGCAGAGTGAGTGAGTATTGGTATTTAACGGCCTATCAACAGTTAAGGTCATTTAAGGTCGGGCCAACGGACTATTAGCAAATTTCAATATAAAATAAAATTTCACCCGCGCCCTGATTTAGGAAACAAAATGGATGAGAATCTAGCAATTAATTTATAATGGCCTAAACATGGTTGCCGGAACGGGTCGGTCGGGTTACCGGAACCAATCGATTTTTTTCGTGGCCTAATATTCATTTTTATACACTAGCTAGCAGCTACTTGTCAGACTTTTGTGGCTGAGAAACAGACGTAAACAGTAATTACACACACACGGTGAACATAAAGTGTGACGCACACACAGACGGATAGGTGCAAAACAAAATTCCCCCAAAAATAATGCCACAGAGAAATTGAAATGTCAATATTGATGATTATCCCCATAGTCATGCATAATTTCTTCGCTTGCAGCCATATGGTATATATATGTAATATATATCCATAGTTCCCATTTTCCATGCTGAGTCACATTATTAGTATATGACAATTACCAGTTTGCATCAAAGCCTTTATCTGCTGTTTCAGATCATGGATTTCTCGGTCTTTTAAAACACAATCCACACAATTAGTCGTGCTGTTAGTGCTACATTCAGCGAGGTTGACAGAAGATAGAGGGGAGAGGGGCCGAATCGAAATCGTCTCATCTGGGCCTAGGGAGACAGGGTCAATTATGGCAGTCTCATTAAGGGCATCGCCATCATCTATGGCATGAAAAGAGGATGTAATCAGATTGGAAGAGGCACGTGGGGTGGATGAAGTAGGATAACTGATATCCAGCAAACTACTAGTATCTCCTGTTAGTGTTTCATCAAATTCTGTGGACATAGACTGCAAGTAGGAGTGGGGCTGCATGCTTGAATTATGATAAGGATACGGATAAGGTTGCATGCCATTAAAATACTGATTGGCGGGGAACCTCATCGCAGGGTTTTGGATGCATGGGGACATCATGCCAGGGGAGTACATCATGCGGTAGGGCAGCATTCCACTAGACCAGTTTGTTGAAGCTGGGGCCTGGGACACAACAGAAGTGACAACAGAAGTGGACTGGGACAGGGACACAACATAAGGGGCCTGGGACATAACAGAAACAGAAGAAGGGGCCTGGGACACAACGGAAACAGAAGGAGCCTGGGACAAAACAGAAGAATGGGCCTGGGACATACCGGAAACAGAAGGAGCCTGGGACACAACAGAAGAATGGGCCTGGGACACAACGGAAACAGAAGGAGCCTGGGACACAACAGAATAATGGGCCTGGGACATAACGGAAACAGAAGGAGCCTGGGACACAACAGAAGAATGGGCCTGGGACATAACGGAAACAGAAGGGGCCTGGGACACAACGGAAACAGAAGGAGCCTGGGACACAACAGAAGAATGTGCCTGGGACATAACGGAAACAGAAGGAGCCTGGGACACAACGGAAACAGAAGGGGCCTGGGACACAACGGAAACAGAAGGAGCCTGGGACACAACAGAAGAATGTGCCTGGGACATAACGGAAACAGAAGGAGCCTGGGACACAACGGAAACAGAAGGGGCCTGGGACACAACGGAAACAGAAGGAGCCTGGGACACAACGGAAACAGAAGGGGCCTGGGACACAACGGAAACAGAAGGAGCCTGGGACACAACGGAAACAGAAGGAGCCTGGGACACAACAGAAGAATGGGCCTGGGACATAACGGAAACAGAAGGGGCCTGGGACACAACGGAAACAGAAAGAGCCTGGGACACAACGGAAACAGAAGGGGCCTGGGACACAACGGAAACAGAAGGGGCCTGGGACACAACAGAAGAATGGGCCTGGGACAAAACAATAACGGAAGAGGCCTGTGACACAACGGAAGGGGCCTGGAACACAACGGAAACAGAAGAAGCCTGGGACACAACGGAAGAAGGGGCCTGGGACACAACGGAAGAGGCACTCACACGATTACATGCTTTGTTAGAACTAAATAGCTGCAAAGCCAAGTTTTGTGCGGAAGCTGCCTGTGCTTCCTTCTGCTTCTTGTTTTCCTCTTGAATTTCTACAAAATTCAGAAGTATGTTAATAACTAGAACGACAGTCAGCCACGACTGCATTGTATCCCCCTGCAGCCATATCAGAAAAAAACTAGAGCAAGTGAGCGGGGGCTCACGTATGCCCCCGGCCGCCGCCTGGACACATCAACCATGCACTTTACCACAAAGTTCTAAGTAATTTGACCTTGGGCATGAAGGCGGCATGAATGGGCTACAAAATGAAAATGTTGATTAATATTAAGAAGTATATGAAGCAAATATTTAAAAAATACTTTAACGCAAATTTCTTAGTAATTTGACCTTGACCTTGGCCGCATGGGTGTGGTATAGAATGAAAATATGGATGATGATTAATAATTATACGAAGATTGAAATCAATCTGATTTGCAGAGATAATAGGTACCCGAAAACCTTAACACAAGTGGGACAGTTGGACAGTTGGACGGACGGAATGCCGAAAACTATATACCCCTCGGCATACTTTGTATGCCGGCCAGGGTATAACAAAAAAAGGGCAATAACTCCAAAAGTAGCGATACGAGGGTTGTCCTCCTTGGGCGCGACACTGTGTAATATTTATATATATGCATGTGTGAAGTTTCATTAAAATATTTTGAAAGGTTTTCGATATATATGCTACGGTCCACGGACAAGTGTCTGCCGACGCGCCGTGACAACATCAAATCCATAGTATACCCCCGACTTCGGGTAAATGTGTAAAGTTTATGATACCAAATGTCCGCCCGAAAGATTTGACTTTATATTATGCTGTTTTAAAAGCAACACAATCCAAAATATAATGTGTACCAGTCATTACTAATAATCAACCCCTCTCTAGTATACTAGAATGACAGTCATCCAGAACTGCATTGAATTGTCAATTATACTAAACGCCATGACACATATTACTTCTTAATGGAGCATAAGAGCTAGGATTTAGCTCTCAAGTACAGGGGGCATGCATGTAAATGAGCGTCAAACCATGTTTGTCGGCATTCCAGAAAGGATCAATCCCGATCGTTAAATTACTCTTCGCTGATCCCAACCAACCACCCAACATTTGAGAGAGAATTATTGGAAATTTTAGACTAACTGGCCGATTTTTATCACTAGCCGGGAGGACCACTGGCTAGATTTTTTCACTGGTGGTGGCAGAAAAACTACTAGCCTCTGACCACAGGACCAGTGTTAATTCTGAGTCCTGCAGAGTCCGTTGGATATATATAATGACCCAGGGTTTAAAACTATATTTTTTTTATAACTATCTTGGACAGGTTTATACCCAGCTGTCCTAAAACTAAAATTTTACATTGCATGAATGGGCAGAATGTTCCACAAGTCTGTTGCTCAGTCCAAATTTAGGTCGCCTGCTAATTTTGAACCCAGATACCTTTTTTTTTCTTTTGCACAGGTTGTTGGGATATCGGCACATGGACATCATCTGAAACATCATCTAAATTTGGCATCTGTGTGTGCAACTCCAACAATTTCCAGCTGAATTCAATGCTAAATTAGACTTTCAAGTGTACGTACATCATAAGGATCAATAAATGGCTTTGGATACCTAATAAATTTGGTGTACTCTATATAGATATTATTTTGGATCTTTACAATAAACTAGAAATGTGTGGAGAAAACATGGATGCCCCACCTGCAACTTTGTCAGTAAAGTAAAGTTATGGTGAATGGAAGAATCTGCTGCAAAATTATTTAACTATTTTTAAAAACAAGATGCATAGACTGAGGGGACAGACAATCGGAAGCCTAAATGACCCTCCACTAGCATGGTGGGGCATAAACAACATGCGAGGCATTTTGGAAGTTGCCTATTGGATATAACATTAATAGCATGCAGCTATCAATTCATGGCTTCCTAATGTTCAATTTTACTATATATATGAGCCCGGCTATGACAAATCAACCCTTATCGCACTGACATATATCGCCGTAAATGAAATCGATGAAACGTTATATTTTCCTTAAATGACATCGAAAGTTGACGAAAATTACAGACCATATGCAGAATTAAATTATGCATATGCTCTGTAATTTTTGCCAACTTTCGACGTCATTTACGGAACATATAGCTATTTTTATAAAGCATTTTCAGCCAATTACGGAGAAGGAATTATGTGGTTTTCTCAGAGCCTGGCCCATATATGTTTCAGTATAATGTATTGTATTATTTTGTATAAGTAAAACTTCGCAGAGTTATACCGAAGAATTCATTTTTCTATAGCACCAACTTGTTCATTTGTTATATATATGCTTACCAGCCTTCTTCTTGTTCTTTTTCTTCAAATCATCCTTTGCCTTTGTTGCCTTCTTTTGATTTTCTGAAAATTATAATGCATATGAGGGTGCACTCAAAGCAATAATATAGGCCTTCTCTCATTTATATTTATTTTCTTTAACCGACCAGTTTAACATGTTTTATCATGACAAAAACGTGTGAAAACAGGCATGCAGTTGAGGAAATAAAATAAAAGTATATTGTATTAAATGTGGAATCGGATTTTACACACATACACGATACATACTTCAATTAAATTTAACTAGAACGATAGTCACCCGCAACTGCATTAATTGTAGTCCCCTGCCGCCATGTCAGAAATAAACAAAAGGGAGATAACTCCAAAGTTATGGGTGCAATATCTGTCGTTCTTGTTTGGGATACACCTTTGACCCACTATATCTATCATCTATGCATATGTAAAGTTTCATTAAAATATTCTATGCAGTATTAAAGTTATGCTCCGGACAAAAAAAGTGTCTGCGGCAGGCGTGGCAGCGGCGTGACCACGTAAAATCCATAGTATCCCCCCACTTTCGTCCGGAGGCCACAATTCCCAAATCACATTTCTGCTAGCAAGTAATTAATATACAACATTTCACTAATTTGGTAAGGACCAGTCGCTATCCACGTCCCCACAATTGCATGAGTCTCACAATGGCATTATGCTAGCTATATTGTATATAATATATATATATCTTTATGTTGGACATACCTTTCACTGCTTTCTTTATAGGGACAGATCTGTTTTCTCCACTTTGGTCATCTCCTGAAAGCCAAAGAGCTGCACATGTAAACATGTATTAACCCTTTCAACTCCGCATGCCTGTACAGTGGTAAATTATGGCAAACCGTGTAGATCCAGATGAGCCGGCTTGAGACGAGCCGTCTCACCAGGATCTGCACTTTTTGCAAGTAATTTTCCTATTTTCGGAACAAAAATGTCCCCTTTTCACAAATGGACTAGTCAGAAAATTATTTTGAGACATTTGGATTGGTTGCATAAATAACATATCACAGTCCATTCTAGTTACTTAGGGGTGAAAGGGTTACTTATGAGTGTGACAATATACATGGATGTAGTTCAAAATAATGTTATTTGGCTGAGAGCGTATGGGAAATTAAGTTAATTCGAACCTTGTCGCGTGAAGCTATAGCATGAAAACTTGTGGGTACCGGTAACTTAATTCTTAACGGGTCAGTCACAGTCGGTATTGGCCATTTTACATAATATTTGTTATACATGCCTACAAATAAAAGTTTATAATACACATGCAGTGGGCATCCTCTTATTTCAACCCCTGTGAGTGTAACAATATACATGGATGGGCATGGTTCAAAATAATGTAAATTGGCTGAGAGCATGGGAAATTAAGTTAATTTTTGTGGCGTGGAGCTGTTCGCCCTAATTTTCATCTCGGATCGAGATATTAATTTTTGTCCACATTGACAATTAAAGTGAAAAATGGGAAATTAAGTTAATTTTTGTCGCGTGGAGCTATTCGCCCTAATTTTCATCTCGGATCGAGATATTAATTTTCTGTCCACATTGACATGCAATTAAAGTGAAAAATGGGAAATTAAGTTAATTTTTGTCGACAACGAGAACCCTGCTCATGAATATTTCAATATATTATAGTTAATTACTTGCCCGGCTTTAAATGACCTTAGCTGTTGATAGGCTGTTAAACACCATTACACACACACAATTAGTTGACTTACCTCTATAAATCTCCACTACAGTGGCTTCGTAGTGGTTTATCCGTTTCCAATGGGCTACCACTTTCTGGCCCACAAACAACTCTTTGAATTTTAGAGGCTCATCCTCAAGCGTGAGGATTTCATCATTGAGGAGGGCCGAGCCAAACGTCTCTTCCTCCTCGTCATCTATGAATTTCACTCTGACATAGGGGGCTGTGAAAGTAAATTAATTGAATTGATATAACGTACGTACATCAGGCCTTTTCCAAGGCAGTATGTATACATGCATGTCTAGCTGTCTTGTAATGTTATTGAGTAAGCTATATATAGTCTATTGATCGTAGGTTAATTAACATGGTTTTCCACAAATAAATACAAAAGGATGGCACAAGTCAGCCGCAATAGCTCAGTGGTAGCAGAAATATGACCGTTCAACTGCATGACCAGTGACTGGACAGCATGCAATCAACAGGTGTGATATAGCCCCAATTCTCATGGATTCGTGCCTTCTCATTGATTTGTGCCCCTAGAAAACAAGTGAATAAGCCTATTCTAAGAATAGTGTTAATTGAAAATTGTTTTAAAAAGGTATTTTAAGTTAATCGTTTCCCATGGTTTTCTAAGTTACAGTTACATAAAATTGTGATTTACCACCTATTTTGTGATTTGTCTACATACTTCCTTAATCTGAAGAGGGTCTGTTCGCAAATGATGCATAAAATGTGATATATGTTGATTTCTAGGTGAATCTAATTAAACTTCACCATATTTAAATTTGATTAATCTAGGCAGCAACACTTATTTATTGTATGAGTGATCAAGGAATGCCACTCAAGTGTGCAAAAAGTTGTAGGGCACGAACCTGATGAGAAGTTTCAAGATCAATTAGGCGACTTGGGTGGGTTATATTTCTAGGGACTTTAAGACTTGCATAAACAACAATGTTGGTGAATTCCTTATGTGCACTCATAATGTGGCGTTTGAACTTTATGTTGATGTATACATTTTCAGGAATTAATCAGAATATAACACACAATATGAATTTGTGTGCTTAGGGGCACGGATCCATGAGAATAGGGACTACATGCATGCAGGTATAATTTTTTGCCCTATATTACATTGTATACGAAACCACCTGCATGTATACGAAACCACAGGCACCCGTTTTATGTGAGTGGGGTCAGAAGAAATTAAATTTTACAAAAATGTGTGTTTTTTTTTTCCTTTTCATTATGCAAAATATATCCTAAAAGCCATATTTCCTCATTATATTTCGTCAGTCAGTGAAATTTCCACTTCCAAATCCAAGTTAACAGTGACTAGAAGGCGCAGATAATTAATAATTAAATAATCAAAATTTACCGCGGGTATAATATGGGAACCAAAAAAGCGGGCGAGTTGATTTGCGGGCGAGTTGTCCAGCTACCGCCGTTTTGACTGAAACTCGACCAGTGTTTTATCACTAGACCACTGATCAAGTCATCGATCCCTAATAATGATGAATAGCTATAATAGAATGGTGATCTGGTGATACACATCCAATAAGTGAACAAAGTTACAAACCTTTTCTGTTTGCAAGTTTCAGTTCTGGATCTTCAGTCTCAAGAAACTTTTTGGTCATCTTCACTATCCGCTTTCCAGACATAGTTTTGCGGTAGGGTACTCGACAGTAGGATGAATCAGTGAATTAAACAACAGTGTAACAATCCAAAAAACAAAACGACAAACTATTCTGGTACGTGTAGGCCTATTTTAATACAATGTAGATTTAAATTAAAATTCCTCTTTCAGTGTTGAAAATGGCGCGCGCGCTCGTTCGCTATTCCATTTATTGGACCAACGTTACTTCGGAAATGTGTCTATAGCAGATTTCTATCATCAGACTGTTAACGATCATATGTATATACTAATGTCATATGTTTTAAAAAACCCATATTCGTCAATAGTTATTTGATAGAGTTCATATGTAACAATTTTAACACGTATACCTGTTTAACGCTACAAGATGGAGGGTGGTAAATTGAACAGCCATTGTTTGCGTGGTGTGCGTTCAAACCGGACCTAGTTCAAACCGGACCAGTCAAACCGGACCAATTCTCAGTTCAAACCGGACCACTTCTCAGTTCAAACCGGACCACGTTACCGTTCAAACCGGACCTCCTACCGGACCACACCTGTGTATTTCACACATTTCGAGTTTGGTTCAATTGTTTGGTCAATTGCATTGTTCAGTACCGGTACCTGAACTTAAAGCCCCTATACGGCTCAAGTTGCCGAATTTGGCCTCCTATTGGGTTTTTCCACACATACATTCAACAGGTTTCTATTTACACACACTTTGAAACTGTTTGCATTCATGTTGGTACAAAAATGAGTTTGTAGTCGATGAAAATATCAATATTTGTTGATAAACAAACAACAGGTGGGTACGTGTTTCAAAGCCCGATCGATTTTCCGATAGACGCTCAGGTCAACTCCTCAACTACCCGATTCGCGGCCGATGAATTCCGATAGCCGGAGTTTATCGACTCGCTTCCGAGCGTAAGCCGTTGGGTTATGGAAATGAAATTGTCAATATTGACATTTTGCACTGAGTGGTACACAAAACAAGTTTTTGTTGCCTTCACATTGCGATTAAGATGTAAATCTCAAGACTTGAGATGTATCTATTAGGCAGTATATGTTAGTTTTGTGTACTAAATCAGTTGCCAAACATGTTTTTGTGTTTGAAAAAATCGTAAAATTGTAATACTGAGCCGCTCAGTGCCTTTAACACTTAACAAGATAAGACTGATATGGGACAATATGAAATAACTATATAACAATGAAATTAGCAAATAAATTTATTTGTCACAAAACCTATACTTTGAGATTTTACCGAGCCATAGAATACAGAGATTGGCAGGGCTAGAAAATATATTTTCCAATAAATGTTACTATTATAATAATATATATTGGTTATTCACCCATGAATTTTTTATTTAGCTCTATGGTATATACAAATATAAAATATTGTAACTTATATAAATATACGCGACCTGCCGATCTACGTATTCTATGTCTCGGGTCTTGAATATTAGAAAATCGAACATACATTCAAATATTGACACGATATAACATTTCAACCACAAGGAGGCCATGTTTGCATCTTTTGTTTTTAAATATATACATGTAATGTGAAAATGAGATCTGGTTGAAAGGATAAACAATATTTACGCAGATATTATTAGATTGATTGAGTTAACTTTCTAAGCTCAGTAGGCGTACACAGGGCCGTCGACGTCATATTAGATGTTATTAGATTGATTGATTTAATGTTCTAAGCTATGTATGCTTACACAGGGCCGTACACTGAACGAGAACAGGCGTCCAAAAAAAACCGGTAAAATTAGACAAATGTGAAAAGTGACTGTCTAATTACAGCATGTCGGGATGAAAATATGTGTCTAATTCCCAAGGGGCGGAGCAAGCTGTCACGCTATTATGAGACAACTAAAATGATACTTCCTAACCGCTTCAGTATGTCTAGTTCCAGCCGGTCGGGAATCATTTATCTGTCTAATTACCGCTTGTCGGGATTTTTTTTGCTGTCTAATAAAATCAATCTAATCATCATTATATATAATTATGTCATATATTTATGGTTTTGAGAAATATGTTGCATTTTAACAAAAAAATAATGCCTATTTGCAACCATGCAGATCTCTGCGCCTGGCGCAAACAAGATTCTTGGTCTTAACAATCGCATCATATCTCTAAAATTCACACTAATTCGGCAAATGATAATATTTACCCAAATACCTGTATATAGTCCATGATTTACCGATTAGCCTCCAAAATATACACAAGTGAAAGTGTGTTTTAGTTTTTGTATTTGAACATTGCCTCACAACATCGACAATTATATTATAAGGGACAACTAAATAATCAAATTATAAATATGTGTATCACAGAATAATATATATATTCTGGGACCCAATAATTCGTCCCTGCTACATTAAACCTGGGTCGAATATTACCGTTATTTGATAGGCCCTGATTAAACGATTTTTATAAACACGAATAAATAATGTCGGGAAGATGATTTTCTATATGAAATCTGTATCAGACAATCAACGCGAGAAACCACTAATACGTACATCATCGCGATTACTGTACACAGCATATCATCCGACAAAGCGACATAGAGGTGGAATTGAAGATAGAAGAGATCACACGTACGGGATTGGCAGCCATTCGATACAATAGAATAATAAACACTAGGGGGGCAATGAGTAAGGACAACAAAGAAGCAACAATATACAGCCATTGAGAACTATATATGACACAACTGCAACTGCGACCCGGGTATGGAAGGTTGCCGAGCCAATTAATTCCCACCCTTAAATATAAGCTTCAGCATCTGCGAAAATTAGGGTAGTTGTACTGGTGATCCGGACAATAAGTATAGTTCAAGTGCCACTGTAAATATGCTCAATTGTATGTGCACATAGTAGATAGAACAAACATAGTTTACGCATTGAATGTGCGGTGCCGCGATAAGTCAGCGCGGGAATGTCAAAGACAACGGGCGAAAGACAACAACAACAAGCCAAATCCGAGACAATGGAATCAGGTATAGTTTTATTGATAATTACTGCGCATCATAATTATTATGATAGCACATTACGATTTTACTGATCAATGATATATATATTAGCTTTTTGCGTTAAATCCTTTGGAGGAACATGCTGCACGATTATGAAAACGGTACTTGGTCATTTCGTACTCAGTCCAATTCGTACCCGGTTTGGTCATTTCGTACCCACTTTTCGATCATTTCGTACCGATACCCGGCGATGGTGTCTTTTGACGGACCTCGTACTTGGAAGGAAATGTTCATGATCATTTCCTTCCAAATGCTTTCTCATTGTGCGAATAAACGTTGTGTACTTCTTCTAGACAAGAAATATATATGATGTTTTATTTAGGAATGGGGGACACTTGAAAAGTGACGTTTTGCCGAGGTCCGTCAAAGGACACCATCGCCCCATACCCTACCATTTCGTCCCTATAGTATTCTTTCCCAGATAACCCAGTCGAGATTGTTGTCAATTTGCTAGGACATATATATATATATGTAAATTGTTTTATTCCAATATTAAGTCATAATTAAGTAGGTTTGTGAATGTAAATCAAATATTCATGTGTGTATAACGACGAGAAAAGTGGGGTTAATTAGTTTGTTTTAACAATGTTGCTACTGTGCGGCTGGCACACTATAATATACTCATATGGAATCTGGTTAGAAGAGGCAATAGTTCTATGTTTTGTCATTATTTGCCCAAAAGTGTCGGCCCTAATCAGACTGCGTGGATGCACTTTTTTTTGAAAACTACAATTTAACAGTAATACCTTGGGACTTGAAAGTTCCCTCCTTCCTTATGATGTGTAGATGTGCAAAGTGAATTTCTATATTTTTTTTAAATTGACCCCACCCCCGGTTTATCTCCCCCTTTTTGATTTAGCATTTCGGAAATATGACTCACCGATGTCGACTTTAATTGGTGTTTAAAATCCTTCAAATGCATATTTATTTTTGTCAACAGGTTCCAACAATCCAGGAGTGTTCCGTGTTAATGCCAGATCGCAAGTAAGGCCGAAACAGTATAAAAGGAAATACACACGTGCCAGTCTAAACAGTGAACTTAGTTATGTTGGTGGTGATGATTCAATCAGTGAGGAACTAACCATTGTGCCAGAGCATAAACGACTGAATCAATCAGTGATACAACATGGTGATCAAACACGGTCAGTTCAAGATCAGATAGACATTCAAGACGACACGAGGTTTTCGACAAGTGAAGAAGACACAGACAGTAGTACCAACGATGGGGGACAGGGGCAAACCACAGAACCATTGGTTGCAGAAACGGCCATCACTGATGGGGAACAGACACAATCATTGGATATTGATTCAAAATCTGATGAATTACATGATGATCATGAAACCTCATGCACAAGTAATGATGACAATTTTGAATGTGGCTTCATTGATTTAATCAAACATCAGGAAATTATATCAATTGATGATATATTGAAGGACTTAGAAAACAAAAATCATATTGATGACCGCGAAGAGGAAAATGTTACAGAAGAGGTAAATGAAGATGAACCAAGTCAATTTTATGCTGAACTAACAGAAGATGCACCTGTACAGCCAGGGCATGCTTTAACTCTGAAAATGAGCATTCTGTTGATTTGGGTTTTTGCCATAAAACATTCGCTGACATCGCCACAGCTAACGGATCTGTTGACATTAATAAATTTGCATTTGTTTACATCAAATCCAGCATTCCAGAGCTTGCATAGATTTAAGAAATTTTTTTCGATGACGAAGTTGGATGCCAAGAAGCATTTATTTTGTTCCAGCTGCCACTCACTTGTAAATGTAACTCAGTCAATATGTTCAAATGAAATGTGCCACAAGAAAATAAATGAAAAAGACTATTTCTTAGAACTTGGTATAAAAGCACAGCTACAGAACTTTTTCAAAAGAAAAGATTTTTTAGATGGACTTAAATACAGATTTGACAGATCAAAGAAAAAGATTAATAACATTGAAGATATATATGACAGTAACCAGTATCAAAAGCTCTATAACAATAATGGACCATTAAGTGAAGAAAACAATATATCATTTACATTAAACACCGATGGGGTACCAATTTTCAAAAGTTCCAAAACATCAATGTGGCCGATATTTCTAATGATAAATGAATTACCATATAATATGCGAAAAAATAGAGAATACATGTTGCTTGCAGGATTGTGGTGTGGACCAACGAAACCGACCATGAATTTATTTTTGAACCCATTGTTAGAGTCACTAAAGGAATTAGAAGCTGGAATAACTGTTACCAAAAATAACTTGGAGGTGCTTGTTAAAGGCTTTTTGCTTAGCCTCTCGTGTGATATACCAGCAAGAAGTGTTGTTTTAAACATGAATCAGCACAATGGTGAATGTTGCTGTGTAAAATGTTTACAAACGGGCATTAACCACAGGACCGAAGGAGGAGGTAATATCAGGACGTTTCCTTACAACATTACACATCCTGATGGACCAGAACGGACACATAAAACCAACATCCAGAGTGCTGAAGAAGCAATGCATGGGTCGTCGACTGTAAATGGCATCAAAGGTCCATCTGTGATTATGTTTTGCCCACAGTTTGATTCTGCTAAAGGAATCGCAATAGATTATATGCATCTGGTATGCTTAGGAGTTATTCGCTTGCTTTTGAAGTTATGGTTTAACGTTTCACACGGTCTTAAAGTGTTTTCGATATATAGATACCTGGATATTGTAGATTCACGACTGGAAAGTATCAAACCACCACATTACATAAGTCGTCAGCCGCGTACCATTAAAGAACATTCAAAATATTGGAAAGCATCAGAATTGCGATCCTGGATGTTCTATTATTCAATTCCGTGTATATCTGATTTGATGCATCCAAAATATCTGTATCACTACTGTGCTTTAGTTGAAGGAGTATATTTATTGTGTCAATCGAGCATAAGTGAAAATGACATCCTCAAAAGTGAGCAACTTCTTCGATACTTCGTTTTCATGCTACCATCGTTGTATGATGAACGGTTTTTTACTATAAATGTCCATTCATTATTGCACTTACCAAGTACAGTAAAAGAACTTGGACCTTTATGGAGCCATTCGTGTTTTTCATTTGAAGGAGCAAATGGAGAACTTCTGAAGTTATTCCATGGGACACAGTATATTGACTTGCAAATTACTAATGCAGTTCATGTATTTCAGTCATTACCCATACTTACAGAAACAGTTACAGTGAACTCTGTCGCCTATAAATTTATGAAATCATTAACAAAGTCAAGTGATTTGGACAGACGCCAGTTTTCATTCTGTGGGAAACCTTACAACAAACCATTGTCAGAAAATACAAGAGTATCAATAGTGAAATTTCTGAATGGTGTTATTAACAAACTGGAATTTTACTACAGAGCTTCAATTCGAGGAGTACTGTATCACAGTCAAGATTATACACGAGTTTTGAGACGTAACTCATATTCTGTGAGGTACGTTCAAAACAAGACCTTACATTATGGATATATTTTGTGGTTTGCAAAACACGAACATGATCAGTCAAATGAGATAATTAAATGTGCTTGCATTGAGAAACTTATTCCGACCAAAGACTTTAATATGTTTGATAGAAATATTGAAAATATTTCACCAGATACCCATGTTAGAAATAATTTTATGAACATTAACCTTCCAAATTTGTGCTTTCTACAGCAAACTGGTGAGAAATGTATTGTCTCCCTTCATGATATCCTGGATCTCTGCATCTGCATTGCTTATGATGGTATTGTTGTGTTATGTGAAGAGCCAAATCACAGTGAGAACAACTTGTGAATTGAGAAACGGTTCACAATTTTTCTACATGTTAGCCATCACACAGGTCAATAATTAACCCTTTCAACCCCACAGGCCTGTACAGTGGTATTGGCAAACGGTGTAGATCCAGATGAGCCGGCTCGTAACAAGCTGCCTCATCAGGATCTGCACTTTTTGCAAGTATATAATTTTCATATTTTTGAGGAAAAAAAAAAAAAAAAAACCTTTTCATAAATGTGCTAGTCTGAAAATTATTTTGTGACAATTGGATTGGTTGCATAAGTAATTAAACATACCACAGCCCATTCCAGTTACTTAAGTATGCTTAGGAGTGAAAGGGTTACATAATCATTTATACCTAGCGATTGAAACTGAATTTGAAAATATTTGTTAAGGATTTGTACCGGCTTATAAACCATGGTTTTAAAACCCATATCGTTCAGCCACGGCAGTCAGAAACTGTACGTATTATCAGTGATTATATAATGGCGGTGTTGCTACATGTAGTATGGAGGCAGACATTTTGCATTACCTGTAGATTAAATGTACATTTGTGCTGTCTGTGCTCCTGGACACTTGCTATCATTGCTAAATATTTTGGCCTCTCACATTTAGTTGCCTTCTCACTGGACATAGTTACCCTATGCAATAGCTACATGTACATGTAGCAGGCTACATGTCTGCTGAATATTTATATTTTAATTATAATATGTACAGGTTCTGACTGCCATGGCTGAATGATTTGGGTTTTAAAGTCATTGTCCTTCATATAATACCGTAATACCTGAATTAACAGAAACGTGTTTAACCTTTGTTCATTTAATATACTTAAGAAATATGGTCTGATATACTTTTTTCGGGGGGATATCCCCAATTTGCTACGTAGCAAATTCTAGGTTTCCTGTATATCGTGCTTTGAACGACACACAAATCAAGAACTTACAGAGATCAGTTGTTTTTTTAGTTGTTGAATGACTAGCTTCGGCCGATCAGCCTTGATTCTTCGCGTATCACGGAATATTCGTTCATCACGCAATTTCTTTCATAGCAATTGGTAACATTCGGTTTTCTACTTTCGGTTTCGTAATACGTACAATACTGCCACTATAAACCAATTCTGGCGAAAATTATTGTATAGTATCGTAGATAACGATTAGCTTTATTCAATACATGCTTTTATTATATGTTTAGATATACTCTGAATGTAGTATTCAAGCGTCGGAGTATATGCCTTGAATTTCAAGGTCACCAAACCTTAAGAAATCGCTTTAGGTGAATAAACAGCCATTCTGTCATTTCATCTATATATACCCCTCAAATGAGTAATGGACCACTGCATTGTACATGTATCTGCTATAAATACAATATTTTATTCCTATTTTCGTAGTTAATGGATTAGAGAAAACTATGATCATTTTGTCAACGAACACAGTTTAATTCAAAAGAAAGCAAACTGTATTCAGCCCCAAACCTTCTGTATTTGAAGAGTTGTACATGTGTACATTCAAATAGCATATGCCTGCTGTTTCCTGCTTTTTTTGCGACTTTTGGTAACCGACCCTATGTCAGTTGAAAGTACATGTTTGATATCCATGAATGTGTAACAACATTGTAATATTTTTAATGTTAACTGATAGCAATTAATATGGTGCTGCTAGTTACTACAACTTATTTTATTTGATACGATGCTATAACTTGACATATATCATGTATATAGTCATTAGTGGAAACCATTACTTATGTAGAGGGGTATATACGTTTTGTTTCTTTTCTTTGTGTATACTACTGTTATTGCCGCACAAACAAAGTCACGTGGTCCGCTACACAAATTCAGTTCTTAATTGTTGTCATCTGGTCATCATGCCTGTACCACATTTACTTTATTTATCATGTTTATGCAAACTGTAAAACAGATTTTCAGAACTTTGTATTGTTGTGAATGTCACTGTGTACTATATGAATGCAGGTCAAAAGTGGAATAGAAAGTTCATGTCAACTATATCGACCATGTGTATACATGTACTTTAATTACTACTAATGTTTCACCACATATTCCGTCCGTATACATGTAAACAGCTATCAAATTTATGTATATTACGGTAGTATTTATATTTATCATGTTTATAAGCCAATTCACAACAGTTTACACATTTTTCATCCCAGCTGTGCTTTTTCATGAGCCAATGTTCTAAAAGAAATTAATTTTCCAAATGAAGGTAGTTGACAAATTTTTTATTCCACATTTGCCCTGAAAACATCTTCAACTTCACGACTTCATTTGCGGAAAAAATATTAAAAAAAAATTACTTAACATGTTGATTTGCTCATACCTGTATGCATGTCTCCCAAAATTGGATATTTCAGAGTAACTGGGGGAGGGGGGCGGGTTCGGCCCGGCCCAAATTAAAATTCTGTGGGTGGGGATCCAAAATAATTTCAGTTATGTGGGTGGTGGGGTAAAAAAAGAAGCCAGGCCACCACCCCACCCCCGTCACCCTAGTTACTTTTCTTGGACAAGGCTGCCAATGGGGGGATCCATGACCAGTGTCTTACAGACACAATTTCCTAGTTTTTATTTTACTAATAAGATGCGTCCATTTATTAGTATTATTGAAAATGAGCACACAGGTACATGTACATGTATACGCAAACATACATGCACTGTCCGTGAACAAGCAAGTTTAATGCTATACTAATGCTAAATACACATACATGTATATGTATGTATTGTGATCATGGTCAATAATTTTCAGAGCATAGACTGACAAGTGTAATGATATATTAATACAATACTGTATCGGACCTCAGTTATAAGTATTAAGTGTAATGATATATTAATACAATACTGTATCGGACCTCAGTTAAGTGTTAAGTGTAATGATATATTAATACAATACTGTATCGGACCTCGGTTATAAGTATTAAGTGTAATGATATATTAATACAATACTGTATCAGACTGGAGTCAAGTGTAATGATATATTAATACAATACTGTACTTCTAACAAGATACTATGGATGTACTAAACTAATATCCAGAGTTTAACAATATACCATTAAGATACTAATGCTATACTAATGAGGTACTTTACCAGTTTGCTAGAAAGTATCTTATTAGTATCTTGTTTTATGCTATACTATCAAGATACTGTATCAATATACTAAATAGTATATTGTTAATATCTTATTGATAAATTGTTAGTATCTTGTTTGATATTATTTTTGTCTGGGAAGTATTTGAAAACTTCAAATGCAAATTTTGACAAAATTTAACAGCATGGGATACAGCATGAATACAGTGGGATACAGCATGAATATGACAGATGGACACCATTGTGATCACTATGTCTCGCTTTCCGCAAGCGGGCTCGACAAAAAAGTCATCGTCATAGCGAAGCTTACTGCACGGATGCGGTGAAAACCTTTATTTGTCCGTTTGTTTTATTTGTCTGTAGTGTGACCAGTGTAGAAACACAAGAGTAGTTGTACAAGCCCAGGCCTAGATGTATAATACTTGTAATAAACTACAAAATATAGAAATCTTATCACTGGTTTCCGCTGTATCCGTGCAATAAATTAGTTCGATAATGTCTTCTCATTGAATATGGTTAGTTAAACAGAGCGTGGGGTAATTTTAGGAGGCTGAAATATGTCTCACCTACGGCTCGACGATTTCCAGCCCCATAAATTTCCATATTAACTAACCATATTCAACTCAAATACAGTATCTAACATATCAACATATAATCGCATTATTCCACCTGCCACCCACTAACCAACCCTGAAGTAGCATATCCAGACCTAGTACCAGGGGGCCGTTTCACTAAACTTTGTACAACTAAAATGTTCGTAAATGCAAACATATGATAGTAATGTACAAATGGGGGGAGCGGAATGATCCAGCTAACGTCATTCAACGTGACCGGTATGGAGGCGGCCGTGTCATGATCTGGGGCGAAATTTGTCACCGATCCAAGATTGAACTTGTTGCTGTTGCCCGGACCATAACAGCTGTCGGGTACTGCGGCGAGATCATTCGCTCAGTCGTACTGCCGTTCTCCGTCGACGTCAGGCTCAGATATACCAGCAAGACAACGTCAGGCCGCACACCGCGCACCATACGATAGACGTACTACGTGCGAACGATGTTGAGGTACTTGTTTGGCCAGCCAGATCTCCAGATTTATCCCCCATAGAACACCTGTGGGACCTGGGGCGGAAGGCGAGAGAGCGTCAAGACATCATCAACATCAGAGATCTGCAGCGCGCACTCATCGAGGAATAGAACCGACTGTACGGAAGTTAATCAACATCATGAGACGTCGTTGTGATGTTGTAATTGCCGCTCATGGAGGCCATACAAGATACTGACCCCAAAGTTTGATTTAGCATATGTAATACATGTAATTGACGTTATCTTTATATGTTATCATTCATATTACCCATGATCCAACTGAACCAGCCCCACTCTGTAAAAAGTTAAGTTCAATCCTACTGTACATCTACATGTTTAAATCGTGTATTAACCCTTTCAACACTACAGCCGTTTATATAGGTGTTTTTAAACAGTGTAGATCCAGACGAGCCAGCTCATCAGGATGTGCACTCTTTGCAAGTAATTTTCATATTTGTTAAAAAAAAAAAATTTAATTTATAAATAGATTATTTGAAAAGTATTTTGTGTTGAATGGAAAAAATAAAGTTTAGCCTGACTATCTAAAAGTATGTTAATCTAACAGTAATTTTGTATTTATGTATACTATGTATGTAAACCACTGGGGCGTGAGTGCATAAACACGGTAACGCCTCTGTCCGGTAAAGTCGTGCCGTTTACTTGCAAGCGTCAATAATCAATAATGACACCTTGCACGTGCAGGGCGAGTTTGGAGCGGTCATTTGAGTACAAACCTACATGAGTCAATTCGATTGTGACCACAACCAAATAAACCGCTGCATGGAATCGTTTCTTCAGACGTCCAGTAGTACTCTCGTTCAATTGGAAGTGCCGGACGACGTCTCGAACCGTCCTCCCGGCAGTGAGCATTCCAATAGCCATTTGATGTCGCTCTAACGTCATCCCAGCACGGCGTCCCATGTCTAGTTTTCTACGTTTTTGCAGCGGTTTATTTGGTTGTGGTCACAATCGAATTGACTCATGTAGGTTTGTACTCAAATGACCGCTCCAAACTCGCCCTGCACGTGCAAGGTGTCATTATTGATTATTGACGCTTGCAAGTAAACGGCACGACTTTACCGGACAGAGGCGTTACCGTGTTTATGCACTCACGCCCCAGTGGTTTACATACATAGTATACATAAATACAAATTACTGTTAGATTAACATACTTTTAGATAGTCAGGCTAAACTTTATTTTTTCCATTCAACACAAAATACTTTTCAAATAATCTATTTATAAATTAAATTATTTTTTTTTAACAAATATGAAAATTACTTGCAAAGAGTGCACATCCTGATGAGCTGGCTCGTCTGGATCTACACTGTTTAAAAACACCTATATAAACGGCTGTAGTGTTGAAAGGGTTAATACACGATTTAAACATGTAGATGTACAGTAGGATTGAACTTAACTTTTTACAGAGTGGGGCTGGTTCAGTTGGATCATGGGTAATATGAATGATAACATATAAAGATAACGTCAATTACATGTATTACATATGCTAAATCAAACTTTGGCTCTTGCAGCGCTGGAGAGTGACATTGTCATCTGCGGGTTTATTATAAGTATTACTGTCTTTTTTTAATAACACATGCAAGTTTTTTATTGAAAATTCAGGTCTCTCATTAATGACGATTCTAATGTACCACTCAACCATGAAGTCTTAATAGAACAGTGATTTCTACCCAGTACTGCAAGAGCAAAAGAGGGTGAATATCTGTAATTGTATATTTTGTATTTGTATCTGACTATTACATGTATATTATGTACGGTTTGTGGGGGATGGCCCCAACCCACCACAAACCAATTACGGGGAAAATAAATATTTTCAAACCTAAAAAAAACAAGAAACGAGGCAAAGCCACGAAGGCCAGGTTTTTTCCAAGCATAGACACTTGGATAACATAATTATACCCACTTTTTGTAGACTAGATGGCCGTGGCCTGCATGTCGCGCCTTGGGGCGAGGCATGGACACTCAAAAAATAGATATAGTAGATGGAAAAACTTTAACCAAAAAACTTTAACCGGACACACGGACGGACGGACGGACGTATGCCAAAATGCCGACGATATCACGCTTTCCGCAGGCAGGTGTGACAATGATGATAAACACCCATGTGAAGTATCAAGGTATTGGGTGAAGCAGTTGCAGAGATATAGTACACGAAAAAACTTTAACAAAAAAATTCAAAGTAATTTGACCTTGACATTGGGCACAGGATCGCGCTTTCCGCAAGCAGGTGCGACAATGATGATAAACACCCATGTGAAGTATCAAGGTATTGGGTGAAGTAGTTGCAGAGATATAGTACACAAAAAAACTTTAACAAAAAAATTCAAAGTAATTTGACCTTGACATTGGGCACAGGATCGCGCTTTCCGCAAGCAGGTGCGACAATGATGATAAACACCCATGTGAAGTATCAAGGTATTGGGTGAAGCAGTTGCAGAGATATAGTACACGAAAAAACTTTAACAAAAAAATTCAAAGTAATTTGACCTTGACATTGGGCACAGGATCGCGCTTTCCGCAAGCAGGTGCGACAATGATGATAAACACCCATGTGAAGTATCAAGGTATTGGGTGAAGTAGTTGCAGAGATATAGTACACAAAAAAACTTTAACAAAAAAATTCAAAGTAATTTGACCTTGACATTGGGCACAGGATCGCGCTTTCCGCAAGCAGGTGCGACAATGATGATAAACACCCATGTGAAGTATCAAGGTATTGGGTGAAGCAGTTGCAGAGATATAGTACACGAAAAAACTTTAACAAAAAAATTCAAAGTAATTTGACCTTGACATTGGGCACAGGATCGCGCTTTCCGCAAGCAGGTGCGACAATGATGATAAACACCCATGTGAAGTATCAAGGTATTGGGTGAAGTAGTTGCAGAGATATAGTACACAAAAAAACTTTAACAAAAAAATTCAAAGTAATTTGACCTTGACATTGGGCACAGGATCGCGCTTTCCGCAAGCAGGTGCGACAATGATGATAAACACCCATGTGAAGTATCAAGGTATTGGGTGAAGCAGTTGCAGAGATATAGTACACGAAAAAACTTTAACAAAAAAATTCAAAGTAATTTGACCTTGACATTGGGCACAGGATCGCGCTTTCCGCAAGCAGATGCGACAATGATGATAAACACCCATGTGAAGTATCAAGGTATTGGGTGAAGCAGTTGCAGAGATATAGTACACAAAAAAACTTTAACAAAAAAATTCAAAGTAATTTGACCTTGACATTGGGCACAGGATCGCGCTTTCCGCAAGCAGGTGCGACAATGATGATAAACACCCATGTGAAGTAACAAGGTATTGGGTGAAGCAGTTGCAGAGATATAGTACACAAAAAAACTTTAACAAAAAAATTCAAAGTAATTTGACCTTGACATTGGGCACAGGGGCCGCACGGTTGGAGGTTAGAATGAACATTTGGATGATGATAAACACCCATGTGAAGTTTCAAGGTAATGGGCGAAGCAGTTGCAGAGATATAGTATAACGAAAAAGTTTTAACCAAAAAACTTTAACCAGACGTAGGTTAATACGTAGAAATAATAAGTGAAGGTAAAAAAATGGTCACATGTTGGATAGTTGTATGTGGTAGGCACCCCTTGGTTATGAAGCTGTGAAAGTTTGGTGGTCCTAGGTGGTACAGTACCAAAGAAATGGACTTAAACACGAAAACTTAACATTGTAAACGCGAAAACTTAACATTGAAAATGGCTAAGTCGACAGCGCGGAAAAAATGGGTGAAGTTAAAAAAAAAAGTAATATGTTGGATAGTGATATGTGGTGGGTACCCCTTGATTATGAAGCTGTGAAAGTTTGGTGGTCCTAGGTGGTACAGTACCAAAGAAATGGACTTAAACACGAAAACTTAACATTGTAAACGCGAAAACTTAACATTGAAAATGGCTAAGTCGACTACGCGGAAAAAATGGGTCAAGTTAAAAAAAAAGTAACATGTTGGATAGTGATATGTGGTGGGCACCCCTTTATTATGAAGCTGTGAAAGTTTGGTGGTCCTAGGTGGTACAGTAACAAAGAAATGGACTCAAACACGAAAACTTAACATTGATTGTGGACGCCGCCCGGCCGCCCGCCCGCCCGCCCGCCGCCCGCCCGCCCGGCTTTCGCCAATCCAATAGCCTGGATTTTTTTTCAAAAAACCTGGCTAATAATAATAATAATAATGTAGTCATAATTAAACCAACTAGTTTTACTCTGTAACATGGAAAGTGGGTTGCATATTTTGGGGATTATTGGCAATCATCAGGTAATGGGAGCACCAGCCTACAGCATGCATTTGCTGATATCTCCTTTTTGCAAGTAGAAACATATAGACATTTATGTTGCTAGCTGTTAACCAAGCCGTATTATCAATAATTGTTTTAAAAAATTCCTTGACAATTCCACTCCATGGATTTCTTTTATTTTAACATTTTCAGAATTCACCTTCATATTTTTTGGTACATTCATGCACTTTAATTGTGAATCAACCATTTTTTTCAACATATCGTTTATTTCTAATTCATAATGATATTCCTACTGTAGAACAAGTACACTTCATCAAGAGAAGACAGATTAACTACTTCCCCATTCTCTTGTTTAATCTGAGAGTTGCTTATTTTATAGGGGGCATATCGACTTTGTTTTGAACCAAGAATGGATTTCCAATTGGATAAACCGTATTAAATTTGCCAGATAAATCAAGACACTGAATTGTTTTTAACTTTAACTATCATGGTTACAGGAAGGGACATTATAAATACTGTTGGTTGAACAGCACAGTGGCACATTCTTAAAACATGCACACCTTCTAATACCGACAATGCATCAGCTAAATTGTCTACTCCGAATTCACGAACAGTTAGTTAAATAATTTTGAGTTTGCACATCAACCAAGCCACATTTCTAACACAATCATGAGTGCTTCACCACTACTTCCAAATATTCCTGAAACTCGGTATCCAAATTATCTTTTTCAAAGAATAAGCATTCAATTAATCTTTGATAGAAGGACACTGGACTGGAGTCATTAAATTTTAGATCAAATGAAAATTTCTTTTTCATTGTGTTAAAAAATGAAGTACTCGAACCAGAATTTAGTTCATCAAGAATATTTTTGCATCGTCCAGACATGCTTTTTAATCGACTGTCATTCAGAATTTTCTTCAAAATATCTGTTTGTAACCAGCCAGTTATAAATGAGTCAACATACTGGAAGATCATGCTCTTTTCTATCATACACCATAACATAGCCGGTCGACAACATATAATTTAAATGTACCTCAGATATTTTTTAATCGTCACAACAAATATATACATTGTGATTCTTTATCACTGCAGTGAAATGACCTTTGTCAGCAGTTTCACCCTGATGACAGACCGCTCCCTTGAATTGATACAACACATCTATGGCATCGTTAGAGATACTCACAGACTCACCGACCGATATCTGATTATGAAGTTTAATAGAATTAATGTCATATTTTGTTGGTTTCCCCTCGTACCGTTGAAGTATTATCACAAGTGTTTTAGGAAATGATGTGATGGTTTTATCTTTATCATTATGTTTTGTGTTTTTCTTGCATTTATCACACATCCTGCTCGCCACTTCACTATCAGCTAAATATTTTTGCATCAGATACTGAATCGATACATTGTGTATACCTTCAGTATTAATCAAAAGTGATCTTCCTTCATTGCTCTCCATTATGCTGACACTCTTACATTCTGAACATTCTCCCTTAAAATAATAGCGCAATTTATTATCAAAATGACTATTAAGTACTCTGTCTACAAATGCATGAGCATCTTGCAGTTCACCCTTTGCAAATAAAGGAAAAGCTAATGAAACACCATCGAGAGCTTTTTGTAGCATATTATTTGGAACAGGAGTACCTTGATACGTTGAATTTTTCATAAATTTCCAAATCTTTATAATTTCATTAATGGCAACATCATCTGTAGAATGATTTGGATCTATAGTTATTGTAGTGTTATTATCTTTATTGTTAATCATCGAAGTAGATGTCTCACTGCAACAAAGAGCTTGCATTACAGCGTTAAACCAACATGTGTTCCCCAAATTTGGCATCGGACTGAAACGATTAACATTTATTAGTTTACTACTTGTACATGTTTTTGTTGCATCGACAGATTCAGAGGTGGGTTTGGGACAGGTGTATATATATGCATTGCTATCTTTCTCAATTTTTATAAACTTTGTCTGTGCATCGACAGATTCAGAGGTGGGTTTGAGACAGGTGTATGTACATGCATTATCTTTCTCAACTGTGTGATCTTTTTCTAATGTTTTGTTTGACAGCACTTTGCTAGTTACATGAACTTGCTTAAGTTTTATGTCATATAACGGTGCTTTCTGGTACTTGCCAATTCTCATTCCTTTCAAATTTGATGATTGTGGACGAGGTTTATTCCACCGTTCTTTTACAAGAGTTATCTTTTTCGGCGATTTTTTTGGTATTTTACACGGTATTTCCGATTGTGTCAATGAACCGGTACACAACCTTTTTTGAGGCACTGGTTTCTTGATGAATGTTGGATATTTCAGACAATCCAAAGCAATTAGTTTTTGTACACTAATAGTTGACGGTTTTAGTCTTTCTGAAAATTCATCTAATCTGTGTTGGGTCCTATCACCAAAACATATATCTTTTAATATCCAAAATCTATTTTCAATAGTACTATTAGTTTTCGTTAAATTATTTAATGAGTTAAATGTAGTCTTTACCGACGTGTTCTCATCATAATGTGAACTATTGTGTCTGGACAATTCTCCTATTAAAATAGCAGACCATAATGGGTAAATTGGAATCAATCTTTTCTTTAAATAGTCTGCAAAGGGAACTGAATAAAACATGTTATTAAATGTATTTGATCGAGTTTTAGAAGAATCCGTTTGCTGCATATGTTGGCTATTGAGAAGTTCAGTCGCTTGATGACTAATGTCAGTATTTTTGAATGGCGACTCAGAGCCAAGAAATTGAAAGTCTTCCTCGGTGAAGTTATCGGGATTTACATCAGTTTTATCATCTAATGTATTGTCTATGGCTTCCGAAATATCAGTTTCTGCAATTGTGTTAAAATTGTTCAACTTTCTGATTAATCTATCATGGTAGTCAATATTAACATAATCTATAAATGGTGACAATATGGCAACATAAATATCAACTAACAATTCCGTAGCATCCCGGATAGTATTACAATTCATTAAAAGTCCAATCATATATAGGAACAGTTTAAATTCTTTCACACTTACATCTTTCTTTTTCAAATAATTTTTTGAACTATTCATGAAATGACTTGCACAAAGACGAACAATTGTTTTCTTTGTATCATTTATGCGACCTTTCCCTGTAACAATATTCCAAGTCTGACGCAAATACTGCTCCAGAGTTTCGCCATTAAATTCGTTTACAGCTGCTAATATAAACACCATTGATTTATCACTAATAATCATCCTTGGAAAATCCACTATTAATCTTTTCTTATTATGCCCAAAATGGCCAAATCTCCTTTTCTCTGCTTGTCTGAAAGTACCTAACCAGTCTAAAACAGTGGTCAGGCTCTGATCGTTACTTAGCAGCCACAGGAACTCCCATTTTTCCTTTCAGTGGATTTTGAATCGACAGTTCATAAATTTCAAACCTTTTTCCAGCCGATTTCTGCTCCAGTTTTACCCAGTTTTTTTATCGAAGTGAACAAGTAATGTTTACCGGAAACGGAAACATCGATTTGTGGCCCTAAAATGAATTACAGTGGTTTCGTATACGAGTGGTTTCGTATACGAGTGGTTTCGTATACAAGTGTTTTCGTCTAAAGGTCAAGTGATTTCGTATAATTGATAATTAGTAGTAGGTTCATTAATTGCATGTGATAATGTGTGAAATTATACTCAAGTGGTAATTGGTAATTAAAATTTGCATGTGATTTTCAGGACGCGTGCCCACCGATTCCAGCGGTTGTCGTAAAAAGTCTAGGACGAATGTAAATTGCGGATCGCTGAGCTGTTTGTGTATTACCATACGTGATTAATCCTGGTGCGCCTCTGACACAGACTGTCACACAGGCGGGATATACAACATAAAGAAGAAGTTGTACATTACGAGGGATCGAATATAAATACAAGTCAATTTGTCTATTTCATTTTATTTTAAAATGTCACACATGTTATACAATTACATACATATATACAAATAAATAAATATTATTTTACTAGTCCGGTGTTTTACTAGTCTGATGTTGATGACTGTTTATGGAGGTTCCACTGTAGTATATTACGTGACAACTTAAAATGGTGGTGCATAATTACCTCGAAATGAAGGTCGGTAGGCTCTTTTGGTCGTAATTTCTCCCTATGTAGATTCGCGGCTCGCGTCAGTAGCGACGTACTCGGGAGGCAGTGGCTGTCGGCAGTCACCATATCCTGGAGTGTCTGCTCAACGATAGAACCTGCCGGTAAGAACACATTCTCTCTCGCCACCTGTTTTACCTGTAAACAAAATTAAAACAACATATTATTATTACAAATTATTGAACATTACTTTTTTACTGTTGTTAATGTTGGACAATTAAAACATGTATTTCGATATACGATATATTTGGACGGTTATTATTACAACTTCTTTTACGATTATTCACAGACAAATGTGCGATACATACCTTAGCAGCTACTTTCACTTTCAGGGTCGCACCTGGGTCCGCAGGATGGATATGTGTGTTGAGGCCCGGAGTATACATGTCGCGGTACTGTTTCACGGTAGCGTTGCACGTCATCTTCTTTCCACGCACGCTGCACGCCCAGAAGACACGATCAACAGTTGTACGCTGTAATTGTAATTAATATATTATTCACATGTATACATATACAATATACGTTTATTTAATAAAATATTATGCACATGTATAAGTATGTGTATGACGCGGTCATTAGTTGTACGTTATAATTGAATCTAATAAAATTCTATGTGTGCAACCTCAACTGCCAACATCATCGCATGTACATGTACGTACCTTAACAGTATAGGTAAACCCCTTGCTGCTGATCAGTTTACGTCCGCCCCGCTTACTGCCATTGGCGACCTCTTCGAATGTCTCCTCCTCACATAGTGTTATACACCACAACAAGTATGGGTAAGTACGGGTGAGGTAGGTAAGCGATTTATGGTCCTAAAATACGCATAGTGTTATACACCACAAAAAGTATGGGTAAGTACGGGTAAGGCAAGTGTAGATCGGTGGCAAATTGAAAGGTTTATTTTGTGATGTGTTGGTGTAGCCCTGAAAAGTGCTGTTGGTAGCCTAAGAAGGGCTGTTTGGATGGGCTCTACTGTATATCTCCCTCGTCAAAACCCTCAAAGTCGGATCCGTCGTTATCTTCATCGAAAATTTGCTGGACGTCTTCGTCTGTCATCGATCTCGGTGTCTCTTCGTAGTAGTCGCTTGCTGGTGTGTCCTCTGCTTCGGTGGTGGTCTCGGCCTGTTTCGGGTCCTACCATAGTATGTCGTCTTCGCTGCCGTCCATGTTGTTACTGATGCTGCACTTCTTGAAGGCGTGTTGAATCATCGTCGGGTCGATCTCCTCCCATGCTTCATTCACCCACTGGCACATATCTAACAGTTCTGGTTTCCGCATCTTTCCGCCTGCCGTGAAAGTATGCTGATCGCCGGCGTACCAGTCATTCCACTTCCTGCGTAGTATAACCATTATTGGCTTGTTGATGCTGACGTCCAGTGGCTGAAGAACGGACGTCATTCCCCCCGGTATAATGGCGAGGGTCGTCCGGTGATCTTCTTTCAGTATGTGTTCAGATTTATGACATCTGAAGGCGTCGAGTAGTCCCTTCTTCAGCATACCGCCTGGTCGCTTTCCCCATACATTTTGGACCCATTCGCGCATTAACGTATTGTTCATCCAGCCCTTCTCTTGACATCTGACGAGGACGTTGGTAGGCCATTTGCTTCCTTTCGGCAGCGTCTTCCGTTTGAAGATGATGAATGGCGGTAGCTTGCCCCCGTCAGCCGTGCAGCCCAACACGACGGTGAATCGATTCTTCTCGTTTCCGGTGGAGTTGATCGTTATGTTCTTCGCCCGCTTCGCGTTGACCGTCGTTTCCGCTGGCATGTCGAAAGTGAGTGGCGTCTGGTCCGCGTTGCCGATATGTGAAAGGTCGAAGTCGTGTAGTTTCCTCTGCTTGATGATGTATTTCTGGAATTCTAGTAGTTGGTCTTTGTAGTCCTCTGGAAGTTTCTGGGCGATGTGGGTGCGTCGGCGAATAGATAGGTGGTGGCGGCGTAGAAATCCATATGACCAGCTTGCTGAACCCTTGAACGCAGGTTGGTGAAGTTTCCTGGCGACGAGCTGAGCCTGTAGTCCAATCTCAACGGTAGAAACAGCAATTCCCTGTTGTCGGCGGTCATGCACCCAGGTCAGTACTTGTCCCTCGATCTCCTCCCATGCTTCATTCACCCACTGGCACATATCTAACAGTTCTGGTTTCCGCATCTTTCCGCCTGCCGTGAAAGTATGCTGATCGCCGGCGTACCAGTCATTCCACTTCCTGCGTAGTATAACCATTATTGGCTTGTTGATGCTGACGTCCAGTGGCTGAAGAACGGACGTCATTCCCCCCGGTATAATGGCGAGGGTCGTCCGGTGATCTTCTTTCAGTATGTGTTCAGATTTATGACATCTGAAGGCGTCGAGTAGTCCCTTCTTCAGCATACCGCCTGGTCGCTTTCCCCATACATTTTGGACCCAGTCGCGCATTAACGTGTTGTTCATCCAGCCCTTCTCTTGACATCTGACGAGGACGTTGGTAGGCCATTTGCTTCCTTTCGGCAGCGTCTTCCGTTTGAAGATGATGAATGGTGGTAGCTTGCCCCCGTCAGCCGTGCAGCCCAACATGACGGTGAATCGATTCTTCTCGTTTCCGGTGGAGTTGATCGTTATGTTCTTCGCCCGCTTCGCATTGACCGTCGTTTCCGCTGGCATGTCGAAAGTGAGTGGCGTCTGGTCCGCGTTGCCGATATGTGAAAGGTCGAAGTCGTGTAGTTTCCTCTGCTTGATAATGTATTTCTGGAATTCTAGTAGTTGGTCTTTGTAGTCCTCTGGAAGTTTCTGGGCGATGTGGGTGCGTCGGCGAATAGATAGGTGGTGGCGGCGTAGAAATCCATATGACCAGCTTGCTGAACCCTTGAACGCAGGTTGGTGAAGTTTCCTGGCGACGAGCTGAGCCTGTAGTCGAATCTCAACGGTAGAAACAGCAATTCCCTGTTGTCGGCGGTCATGCACCCAGGTCAGTACTTGTCCCTCGATCTCCGGATATTTCTCCAATGTCCCTCTGTTGGCCATCTTGGATTTCGGCATTCTCTCTAATTTGGATTTCATGCGGCGCCATTCACGGATAAACGATTCCCCGACGGAGTATTGACGACCAGCAGCTCTGTTACCGTGGGCTTTGGCATACTTGATGATGTTGAGCTTCTCTTTCGCAGAGTATGAGTTTCTGATTCGACCCATCGTGATATATAGATATGGCGAAGTAGCTAAACAAGTGTCAGAGTAACGACGTGTAAAACGTGGTATGAAATTACCAGAGAAATGCGTCATACTTCAATGTCTCTGAAAATTAGTTAATGAAGCCATAATTACCAATTAACTGGTATTAAATGTCCGTCTGAAGCCCTTAATTGGGAGATCAATAACTATGTGCGGTGGTAATTATAGCACATTACGGTCAGTCAAAGACGTTGCACCGCTACCGCTAATCAACAAAGAATTTGTGTGAAATTCAAATTAGCAGGTGCATTAGGAAGTAGGACAATGCATATTTTGCAATTCCCAAGTCAGGAGAGCTGCTGTCAAGTTACAATGGCGCTGATCTTAGCATTCTGCCACCATGCAGGTCATCGTTGAGAATGTATATAAGGAGAGCTAATCACCAAACCCTCATTTGTTGCAGCACTGACCAATCGAATGCTTGCATACCGCCACCAAATGGCCGTGGGAATACCATAAGCCCCATTTCTCCATACATAGCCACATTTTGGCATTTTCTGTCTTGAAATTAAATTTATCTACGCTGGTGTCTCATATCGGTCAATTGTTGTCGGCTTGTTATAGGTGGTTGTGAAATTTTCAATGTGACGTCACGCGTCAGCCATTATGTGAATAATTAATGAGAACAGTCGTTGTAAAGCAAATCAACCTTATGACGTGTGCGAGCAGCGTAGCATACACGCAGTCAGATCAGTACAGTATAAGTGGATAACATTCAATCAATACACATGCTAAGCTGGGGCTATACGCTGTATTCTACAGCGACTGCTATGTCTATTTTTAAACCCGATCAATAAACGGTGAATACTTGTAGTGTCAATATTTGGCTGGGGTACAGGTGTTTCAATATCGCCTTGGGGAAGCTGTCCGACACATGGCTGCCACGTGTTGTTGATTATCGACCGGATTACGGGGCGACACGTGACTTGCTGTGTCGAATGCCAAATGTAATGGATTAAATAAAAACAAAAATTCTTCGTAAGTAGTTCCAATAAATTCATTACATGCGTCGTAAATTTTTTCAATTTTTAATTAGCATATTAATCGGTAAATACCAATAAATGCAGCACTAACTGCTTTGAGAAAGCCTACCCGCACACGTTCAGCATTGTGGATGTGAACTCGGAAAGCAATTTTCTTATACTAATGACAGAATTTCAGCCGATTTTTTTCGTGAAAATTGTCTGCGCGCTATTTACTAGAACTATTTTTTTACCCATTTTTTTGCCCCAAAATAGTGATGCGCACAATACACCAATGCGCGCAATACACGGCTAAATACGGTACTTGTAAAAGTATCTGAATTCATACGGCCAACTTGTCGCGACTGATGCAATTTGAGCAAAAACTTTTCCAAACACATCTCGATTGCCCGATATTAATTGTTCTGAAGGCAGTTTATCAAGTTTCTCAAGAAATGCAGCCAGTGGTTTTACTCCATTTTTAAACTCTTTTATAAGTTCATTACACTCTTGCCCTCTAATTGGACGATGCCTAATCTCATTTATGTCATGTTTAATATTCCCAGAATAAGTCAAATTGACCATTGTTGAATTCTGCATTTCTATTTTCAGTTGTACATTACAGTCCCTGAATGGGCATCTTGCAATAGCTTTAAACAATAGGCAACCATTTATCCTTTTATTCGCTTTGCTCAAATACGAGGTATCGACAATAAATGAACAATGAGGATTGCTTTCTTTTACTCCTTTGAAAAACAAGCCTTCCCAAGAATCTCTTTTGAAACAGTATCGTGTTCTAGATTTATATAAGGCATTCCAATCTTTTTCTGCAATAGTGAAAGATGCATGTTTAGGAAGGTCTTTGGAAAAAATATTTATCCGGGATATCAGTACCTAATATTGCAGATAAATATTTCTTAATAAGCGAGACTAGTAATTTCCATTGTGGTCTTAATTCACCCAAACCAGTAAATGTGTCCAATTCTTCAATATTATATTTTAAAACGTCTTGCAGATACATGTATTTAAAATCTGAATGAACTATACGGGTTACTGCTTTGATGCTGGCTCTATACACAGAACAAAAGTTTTTAAATTTTTCTTTAAAGGTTTGATCAACTGCATTATTTTCTATACTATCAAAAACCTGTTTCTTTCGAGCACCTACTTCTTTCTCACAAGATACCTCGGATCCTAACGACTTTTCTAATGTCCCACCACCCACTGATGTCCCATTAGCCCCATCAGCCTTCGATGATGTCCCGCCACCCATTGATCCTTCCATGGTCCCTGGAGATATAATAGCCCTTTCATTGTCCCCAGATTCATCAGTCCCAAGAAATAACTCCATAGTCCCTAATTCACCACATTATCTTTTGCTTTCTTGAACCATCTCCACAGACCGCTTGGTACCCTTGGCTGGATGATATTCGTCCTTCAAAATTCGTCCTTGAAATATAATGTGAAAACAAACACATGCTTTATTGTCAAGGCAGGGAGTTTGTGTTTTCCTGTTTTTTACATTCAACACAAATAGGAATGACTGCAATGTATCCCCCCACTTCAGATATTGTCACAAAACACAGCCCATGGAGACACCTCCAAAATTAGAGCTGCGAAATGAAATTTGACATTGACTTTGGACAAAAAGGCCGCATGGAATGAAAATATGGATGCTGATAAGGAAGTAGATGAATTTGAAGTCGATCCAACTTAACGTTGCAGAGATTATAGTACCCGTAAAATTTTAATGCAAATCTTACGGACGCAGATTTCTAAGTAATTTTACCCTGACCTTGGAAATGAATGTGGTATCGAATGAAAATATGGATGATGATAAAGAAGTATATGAATTTTGCAGTCAATCAAAATTACTATTACAGAGATAATGGTTTAAAAGTTAATAACGTGGACGGACGAACGGACGGAATTACGAAAACTATATACCCCTTGAGATACTTCATATGCTGGGGGTATAATTAGGGACGAGAGTGTTGTAATGCTTCAGTTCAACAGACCTTTGCTGCTGTGATAGCTGTTCAGGGGTTACGGACAGCAATATGTCTTTTTTATATACCATTTTGGCTGTGTTAATGTAATAAATTCAGTATAATAATTCTGCATACTTGTAATCATCAAATATATGCAGTCGTTAGTTCTATACGACATAATGCATTTCGGGAAAATAAATGATTACTCCCTCAAAGTATACTTTGCTAGAAAAGTATACTTTGCAATGTTGGTGAAATAGGCAGTACAGATTGTGCAGATGTGCAAATGTAAATATGGTCCCATTTGTGCACCTGAAGGAAACCCCCTTTTCTGAATAATGGAACAGTCTCAAACTTAACATGAAATAGTTCATGTCAAGGGTGAAAGGGAGGCCTTTCACCCTAAGTAACTGGAATGGATTTTGTTATGTTAATTTTCAGATCAATCCCATCGTCACAAAATGATTTTCAGATTATTTATCCTATTATGGAGATCCTGATGAAATGGCTCGTTATGAACCGGATTGGCTCGTTATGAGCCGACACGGATCGTTACGAGCTGGCTCATTTGGATCAACACTGTTTGCATTACAAAAGAGTTCTGTAGTGTTGAAAGGGTTAAACCAACTCATACCCGACTCTTCGAGTAGCTGATTCTCTATTTTCTTCATCATCTGCTCGTTCGCCTCCTTCTCCATCATCCCTGCGTATGGATTATCTTCCTCTTCGGAATCATCCTCGAATGCCATCTTGTCGAAGTCAATCTTGAGCCAGGAAAGTCTCTGTTGTTTCTCAGCGAGTCTCAGCCAGACCTTGCCCGCACCTTTCTTCCTGATCTGGAACTCGACGGCTCGGTCTGTCAGTCGCATCTTGCTTTCCTGTAATATGTAGCTACAACTGGTGAAATGGGATTTCTGACCAATGAAGCTCTCGATCAAATAACATTCATGTAGCATAATAACGATCTATATTGCTTGTTAGAAGCATGACGGGCGTTTCATTGATGGAAAGGCAAACAGAGCAGATCCTGATCAAACTGGGCAGATGCACAGGCTGATCTGGATCTACACTGGTCGCAAAACCCATACGCCCCATTTTAAAGATCTATATTGCTTGTTTAATGCATGACAGGTGTTTCATTGATGGAAAGGCAAACAGTACAGTTCCTGATCAGACTGGGCGGATGTACAGGCTGATCTGGATCTACAGTGGTCGCAAAACCCATAAGCCCCATTTCCCCAGTCACAGCCCCATACCATATATGGGCCGTCGGCTGAGGAATATTTTAGTGCATCCGTGGCAGGTGTATATATACGGATTACCGTAATAACCCTAAATATATGCAGAGCTCCAGTTAAGGTGCGTAATTTGACCAACTTTGGGTGAAATTTTGTTGTTTCTTCATCAAAAATGACAAGTTGGGAGTCCTTTAGAATCGTCTCATTGAGACGATTCTAAAGCACTCCCAACTTGCCATTTTTGATTGAGAAATAAGAAATTTACCTCCAAATTACGCAGCTTAACTGGAGCTCTGAATATATGGACACAATTTATTCTAGGAAACACATATAAATATCTGACTTCCCACATCAAATACTAGCAGTGTCCTAATGTAGGGTTAGTATGGTTGTACTGGTTTATCTCAATCACAATATCAGGGCTCCAGATAAGGAATTAGTAATTGAGTATTGTCACTCCATCATTTCTGAAGCAATTGGGTATAATAAAATCACACTACTGTTTACACATCAACAGACAGCAATTATTGAATAATGTGCTTCGAAATGAAAACATGTCTTGGCATTTCATTACAATTGTCTCCTTGGAGACAATTCTAATGAAATACCAAGATGTGTAGAAGCAGGACGGGTATTTCATTGATGGAATGGCGAACAGTGTAGATTCTGGATCTGGATCTACACTGGTCGCAAAACTCATAAGCCCCATTTCTCCAGTGACAGCCACATATCAGACACAAACCTCACCTGTGCATCGACTGGCAAGTAGAAGTCGAGGTCGAACCCGTACTTATTGTGACCCTGCGCCTCGACCGCATCCACTAGGAACTCCAGGTGTTCATCTGTCAGGTCGACTTTATCCACCTATCAAATGAATGATTGATTGCAGTTTTACGTCCGTTCAACAGTAAGATCATATACAGACGGGAATGCACTTGTACGTGTTGCATGGAAGAAGTTGTTGTTGTTGGTGTTTAATGGCCTATCACAGCTAAGTGCATGTAAGTCGAGGTCGAACCCGTACTTATTGTGACCCTGCGCCCCGACCGCATCCACTAGGAACTCCAGGTGTTCATCTGTCAGGTCGACTTTATCCACCTATCAAATGAATGATTGATTGCAGTTTTACGTCCGTTCAACAGTAAGATCATATACAGACGGGAATGCACTTGTACATGTTGTATGGAGGATTCTTGTTTGTGTTTGTGTGTTGGGGTTTAACGGCCTATCAACAGCTACGGTCATTTAAGGCCGGGTCAACGGGTTTAGTACTAAATCCCATATATTACCTGTACAAGTACATGTACATGTTCAAGTACATGTACATGTTCAAGTACATGTACATGTAAAAATGGGGGGAAAATCCCAAAATCAGAACTGAATATTTACAATAAACAAATTATATATTCAGACCTGAAATCAGAATGATCCTGACTTGATGCCAGGTCCTCGCCACACCAGAATCACTTGGCCCCCTCCCAAAAGCAGTAGGATCAGTAATAATCTTACTACTATTATAATGGGCAATAACCCAATTCAACTCCCAGGTAACAAAAAGAGCCAAAGATAAAAACGTACCCGAGGGCCAAATCAGGCAAATCGTGATTCCTACAAGGAGGAACCCCACCGCTAATTTACACCATCGTGTTCGCCCGACCAACCACCCACGTTGTATGAAGGAAGTTGTTGTCGTTGGTGTTTAATGGCCTATCACAGCTAAGTGCATTTAAGGTCGGGCGTATGGGGTAGGTACAGTCGTTTCTGTCAAAATGTTTCGGGTTTATACGTGTACAAAGTGTTGTGCGTTGCGTATCCGTGGAGTTTCCGTTAGTTGTGTTTCAAACCGTGTGTCGTCTACGTGTAATACGTTTTCGGCCATGTGTTGCGTTTCCCCACTCTTGCGCATGCGCGAAAGTCGAACAAACCGTGTTCAACGCATTGAGTTTCAAAAGCCTGTAATCTGTGCACAACGGTTGTAAACGTATACAACGGTTGTAAACGTATACAACGGTTGTAAACGTATACAACGCTAAGGTAAACCGTTTAAACGATTTAATGCTTTCTTTGACGAACGGTTACACGCTTCTACATGTACACAGCACTGTACAGATGAAATCGTGTTATACGTATAACACGTTTCCACGGGTTTTAACGCAGTACACGTTTTGGTATGCCAACCGTGTATCGCGTAGAATTCGCATGCTCAGATCGTTCTTCGTGTGTGTACATATACTTCTAGACTGCAGGGCTTCTAAAAGTTTTAGTTTTCCGGTTCTGGACCGATTTTTGAACTCTCAGACCGATTGAGATTTGAAAACTAGTCTTAAAAATCCAGGGTTGGCCGGGAAATACCGGGGGCGGGAATACCGGTATTTCCCGTCCCGGGAAATACTCCCCAAAGTGGGAAATACCGGGAAATATGATTTTTTATGTTATTATTTGATAATTAAAGTTATTTAAATTAAGTTTTAAGCTCAGTAATAGTTATTTAAACAACCAACAACTTAATAATTAGATATAGTGGTTAATTACAATGTATAGATATGTTTCATTCCCAACTAGGGGTACTGATCAGGTGGAATATTTGGCAACCATGACATTTATATTTTGGTTGTATTATTTTTTTGTAAATTACTTCTTCATTTTTTAGGAAGCATCTGAGTGTCTGCTAGATACAATTCACAAGGATAACATCATCATGATCAGACTATGTTTAGACAACAGGCTGTTAATTGTCAACCTTCTCCCACACTAATATTCGGTATCAAGAAATGAGAATAAATGATCTTAGCATGCATGATGTGCATACCCATAGTCTCTTACAAGTCTTATATGACTGACAATGTACTGTTGTTTTATGCTTTGCATTTGTATTACTTATTTGCATTATTATTATGACATTTATTTAACGTGAAGACTGGGCCACGATGGTACGTATGAGATACAGTACCTAAAATCGTTAAAATTAGCCAAAAGCCTACTAATGTCTACTTATTTGCATGTACATTGATGAGACTTTAATATACTTTAATAAACCATACCAGACTATGACAACAGGCTGTTAATTGTCAGCCTTCTCTCACACCTTTTGTGTCATACTGTATAATAAGAACCCAGGTGGTCTGTATATGGTCATGTCAAGTTGTAAAACAATTGCACTTACACTGTACATGGATTATCCCTGTTATCAACAGGGATTTTCTCAAAATTCTAAAAGCAGCTTTTATTAGTGGCAGGTTACTATAGTAATGAGGGGTGTTCTCATATACAATAAAATAGACAGTTGGCAAATACTACATATACTTGTATATAGGGAAGAAAATTGTCTAGAAAATAATTGTTTTTTTTTCCCTAAATAAACTCATTATTTCTTTTTTTATTGCAGAATCTTTTACCTGTAGGCTTATCAGTCTACACAGATATAAACCATAGTAGATATAGGGGAATATAGAGACTCATCTTGACATTTTGGAATGAAAAAGACCACCAAGATTCATATTTCCCGGTATTTCCCAGTATTTCCCGGTATTTCCCAGTATTTCCCGGTATTTCCCGCCGTCCTAGGAAATACTCTTATTTCCCGGGATTTTGCCAACCCTGTAAAAATCGGTGCGAGAAAAATTGCCAGTCGGCTGCTATTTCGCTATAAACCTTGTAAATTTACCGGTCTCATTGAGACGATTCTAAAGCACTCCCAACTTGACATTTTTGATTGAGAAATAAGAAATTTACCTCCAAATTACGCACCTTAACTGGAGCTCTGAATATATGGACACAATTTATTCTAGGAAACACATATAAATATCTGACTTCCCACATCAAATACTAGCAGTGTCCTAATGTAGGGTTAGTATGGTTGTACTGGTTTATCTCAATCACAATATCAGGGCTCCAGATAAGGAATTAGTAATTGAGTATTGTCACTCCATCATTTCTGAAGCAATTGGGTATAATAAAATCACACTACTGTTTACACATCAACAGACAGCAATTATTGAATAATGTGCTTCGAAATGAAAACATGTCTTGGTATTTCATTACAATTGTATCCTTGGAGACAATTCTAATGAAATACCAAGATGTGTAGAAGCAGGACGGGTGTTTCATTGATGGAATGGCGAACAGTGTAGATTCTGGATCTGGATCTACACTGGTCGCAAAACTCATAAGCCCCATTTCTCCAGTGACAGCCACATATCAGACACAAACCTCACCTGTGCATCGACTGGCAAGTAGAAGTCGAGGTCGAACCCGTACTTATTGTGACCCTGCGCCTCGACCGCATCCACTAGGAACTCCAGGTGTTCATCTGTCAGGTTGACTTTATCCACCTATCAAATGAATGATTGATTGCAGTTTTACGTCCGTTCAAGAGTAAGATCATATACATGTACAGACGGGAATGCACTTGTACGTGTTGCATGGAAGAAGTTGTTGTTGGTGTTTAATGGCCTATCACAGCTAAGTGCATGTAAGTCGAGGTCGAACCCGTACTTATTGTGACCCTGCGCCCCGGCCGCATCCACTAGGAACTCCAGGTGTTCATCTGTCAGGTCGACTTTATCCACCTATCAAATGAATGATTGATTGCAGTTTTACGTCCGTTCAACAGTAAAATCATATACAGACGGGAATGCACTTGTACATGTTATATGGAGGATTTTTGTTTGTGTTTGTTTGTTGGCGTTTAACGGCCTATCAACAGCTACGGTCATTTAAGGCCGGGTCAACGGGTTTAGTACTAAATCCCATATATTACCTGTACATGTACATGTAAAAATGGGAGGAAAATCCCAAAATCAGAACTGAATATTTACAATAAACAAATTATATATTCAGACCTGAAATCAGAATGATCCTGATTTGATGCCAGGTCCTCGCCACACCAGAATCACTTGGCCCCCTCCCAAAAGCAGTAGGATCAGTAATAATCTTACTACTATTATAATGGGCAATAACCGAATTCAACTCCCAGGTAACAAAAAGAGCCAAAGATAAAAACGTACCTGAGGGCCAAATCAGGCAAATCGTGATTCCTACAAGGAGGAACCCCACCGCTAATTTACACACCTCGCGTTCGCCCGACCACCACCCACGTTGTATGAAGGAAGTTGTTGTTATTGGTGTTTAATGGCCTATCACAGCTAAGTGCATTTAAGGTCGGGCGTATGGGGTAGGTATCATACAGCCAGTATACATTCATTACAATAAAAGCTTTCAGCACTGAAAGACAGTGTCCTATTTATCTATCTATGTATCCTGATTACACGCCTCTTGCAGGTATTATGATCAGGTATTTTATTTCATATATACAATCATGTACATACAAGTTCAACTAGATTGGTCAGTAAGCGAGGCTTACGGAATACCCCCCGCGTGGGCCCAGGAACCCCTAAATATGTAAACAATTTCCAAGTGTGTGGACTTGTGACCTTAACTCTGGGCTTAGCGGGGATGGCACAAACGTGAACTTGTCACAGGGTGGTAGAGGTCCATTGGAGCAATGCGTGTGTGAAATGTGAAGCAGATCCAAGCAAGGAAATAGAAGTTATAACCAATTTCTCTGATGTTAAGTTTTGTAAAGAGACTAAGTATGTGACCTTGACCTCAAAATCAGCGGGGATTTATCGCAGCATGATAGTAGAGCCTTAGAGGAGCGCATGCATGAAATATTACGAATTTTCGATGAAAGAAATAGAAGTTATAACATATTTCTCTGATGCGACCTTCGGATCAGCGAGGGCTGGATGGTCGTGGATTTGTCACAGTATAATAGTACAACCTTAGAAGAATGCACGAGTGAAATATTAAGAATTTTCAAAGAAGGAAATAGAAATGTTAAGTTTTGTGAAGAGACTAAGTATTTGACCTTGACCTTGGGATCAGCGGGGTTGGACGGTCATGGATTTAGCACAGCATGGTGGTAGAGCCTTACAGGAATGCATGTGTGAAATATTAAGCATTTTAGATGAAGGAAATAGAAAAGTATACTTTGCAATGTTGGTGATAAAGGCAGTACAGACTGTGCAGATGTGCAAATGTAATTATGGTCCCATTTGTGCACCTGAAGGAAACCCCTTTTCTGCATAATGGAACAGTCTCAAACTTAACATGAAATAGTTCATGTCAAGGGTGAAAGGGAGGCCTTTCACCCTAAATAACTGGAATGGATTTTGATATGTTAATTTTCACATCAGTCCCATCGTCACAAAATGATTTTCAGATTATTTATCCTATTATGAAGATCCTGATGAAATGGCTCGTTATGAGCCGGCTTGGCTCATTATGAGCGGACACGGATTGTTACGAGCCGGCTCATTTGGATCAACACTGTTTGCATTACAAAAGAGTTCTGTAGTGTTGAAAGGGTTAAACCAACTCATACCCGACTCTTCGAGTAGCTGATTCTCTATTTTCTTCATCATCTGCTGGTTCGCCTCCTTCTCGATCATCCCTGCGTATGGATTATCTTCCTCTTCGGAATCATCCTCGAATGCCATCTTGTCGAAGTCAATCTTGAGCCAGGAAAGTCTCTGTTGTTTCTCAGCGAGTCTCAGCCAGACCTCGCCCGCACCTTTCTTCCTGATCTGGAACTCGACGGCTCGGTCTGTCAGTCCCATCTTGCTTTCCTGTAATATGTAGCTACGACTGGTGAAATGGGATTTCTGACCAATGTAGCTCTTGATCAAATAACATTCATGTAGCATGATAACGATCTATATTGCTTGTTAGAAGCATGACGGGTGTTTCATTGATGGAAAGGCAAACAGAGCAGATCCTGATCAAACTGGGCAGATGCACAGGCTGATCTGGATCTACACTGGTCGCAAAACCCATACGCCCCATTTTAAAGATCTATATTGCTTGTTAGATGCATGACAGGTGTTTCATTGATGGAAAGGCAAACAGTACAGTTCCTGATCAGACTGGGCGGATGCACAGGCTCATCTGGATCTACACTGGTCCCAAAACCCATAAGCCCCATTTCCCCAGTCACAGCCCCATATATGGGCCGTCGGCTGAGGAATATTTTAGTGCATCCGTGACAGGTGTATATACGGATTACCGTAATAACCCTAAATATATGCAGAGCTCCAGTTAAGGTGCGTAATTTGACCAACTTTGGGTGAAATTTTGTTATTTCTTCATCAAAAATGACAAGTTGGGAGTCCTTTAGAATCGTCTCATTGAGATGATTCTAAAGTACTCCCAACTTGCCATTTTTGATGGAGAAATAAGAAATTTACCTCCAAATTACGCACCTTAACTGGAGCTCTGAATACATGGACACAATTTATTCTAGGAAACACATATAAATATCTGACTTCCCACATCAAATACTAGCAGTGTCCTAATGTAGGGTTAGTATGGTTGTACTGGTTTATCTCAATCACAATATCAGGGCTCCAGATAAGGAATTAGTAATTGAGTATTGTCACTCCATCATTTCTGAAGCAATTGGGTATAATAAAATCACACTACTGTTTACACATCAACAGACAGCAATTATTGAATAATGTGCTTCGAAATGAAAACATGTCTTGGCATTTCATTACAATTGTCTCCTTGGAGACAATTCTAATGAAATACCAAGATGTGTAGAAGCAGGACGGGTGTTTCATTGATGGAATGGCGAACAGTGTAGATTCTGATCAGACTGCGGATGCACAGGCTTATCTGGATCTACACTGGTCGCAAAACTCATAAGCCCCATTTCTCCAGTGACAGCCACATATCAGACACAAACCTCACCTGTGCATCGACTGGCAAGTAGAAGTCGAGGTCGAACCCGTACTTATTGTGACCATGCGCCTCGACCGCATCCACTAGGAACTCCAGGTGTTCATCTGTCAGGTCGACTTTATCCACCTATCAAATGAACGATTGATTGCAGTTTTACGTCCGTTCAACAGTAAGATCATATACAGACGGGAATGCACTTGTACGTGTTGTGTTGCATGGAAGAAGTTGTTGTTGTTGGTGTTTAATGGCCTATCACAGCTAAGTGCATGTAAGTCGAGGTCGAACCCGTACTTATTGTGACCCTGCGCCCCGACCGCATCCACTAGGAACTCCAGGTGTTCATCTGTCAGGTCGACTTTATCCACCTATCAAATGAATGATTGATTGCAGTTTTACGTCCGTTCAACAGTAAAATCATATACAGACGGGAATGCACTTGTACATGTTATATGGAGGATTTTTGTTTGTGTTTGTTTGTTGGGGTTTAACGGCCTATCAACACCTACGGTCATTTAAGGCCGGGTCAACGGGTTTATTACTAAATCCCATATATTACCTGTACAAGTACATGTACATGTTCAAGTACATGTAACAAGAGGCCCAAATGGGCCTGTATCGCTCACCTAAAAGCCTCCATAGTGGTCATCTTGATTTCACAAAGACTCTTCACTTACAACTTCAAATGTTCCACAGAATTTGTTGGTACCTTCTGATCTAACATATACTGCGAATGTGATTTACTGCTATACCTTCGATTTGATATATAAAATGACCATATTCGGTCAAAAATAAAATTTGACCCCTATTTGACCCCTCGGGCCATGACCATTTTTGACCCAGAGGCCACCATATGAACAAATCTGAATCAGCGTTAACTATCCATCATTCATACAAAGTTTCGTCGAAATCGGCCTGGCGGTTTGTGAGATTTATTTGACAATTTGACCTACTTTTCAACGGCGGACATCTTGGATTTGGTGATGACCTCCATTTTAACAAAAATGGACAGGCTTCACCCACAGACCATTACAGTTAAGTTTGGCCAATATCGGCCAAGCAGTTCACAAGAAGAATACGTTTGAAATCTTTAGTAAAAGAACAACTTTTTTACCTTTCGGTGGCCATCTTGGATGACAAAATCATCTGATTTAGACAAAAAATGGTCCAGAGTGATCAACTAGTCGATACCTTCGATTTGATATATTATATGACCATATTCAGGCAAAAATATAATTTGACCCCTAGTTGACCCCTCGGGCCACGCCCATTTTTGACCCGGGGCCAGGGGCCATATGAACAAATCTGAAACAGCGCTAACTATCGATCATTCATACCCAGTATCGTCGAAATCGGCCTGGCGGTTCGTGAGAAGAAGATTTTTTAAGAATTTGACCTACTTCTCAACGGCGGCCATCTTGGATTTGGTGATGACCTCCATTTTAACAAAAATGAACAGGCTTCAAGCACAGACCATTACAGTTAAGTTTGGCCAATATCGGCCAAGCAGTTTACAAGAAGAAGACGTTTGAAATCTTTAGTAAAAGAATGACCATTTGAACTATCGGTGGACATCTTGGACGACGTAATCATATGATTTAGACAAAAAATGTTCCAGAGTGATTGTCTCGTCGATACCTTCGATTTGATATATTACATGACTATATTCGGTTAAAAATAAAATTTGACCCCTATTTGACCCCTCGGGCGACGCCCATTTTTGACCCACGGGCCACCATATGAACAAATCTGAAACAGCGCTAACTATCGATCATTCATACCAAGTATCGTCGAAATCGGCCTGGCGGTTCGTGAGAAGAATATTTTTTAAGAATTTGACCTACTTTTCCATGGCGGCCATCTTGGATTGTCGATGACCTCCATTTTAACAAATCTGAAATGGCATCACCCATATATCATCCCTGTGAAGTTTGACCAATATCGGCTCAGCAGTTCGGGAGAAGAAGATGATTGAAAATGTTCACGGACAGACGGACGACGGACACTTTGCCATAACAATAGCTCACATGAGCTTTGCTCAGGTGAGCTAAAAATGGGAGGAAAATCCCAAAATCAGAACTGAATATTTACAATAAACAAATTATATATTCAGACCTGAAATCAGAATGATCCTGATTTGATGCCAGGTCCTCGCCACACCAGAATCACTTGGCCCCCTCCCAAAAGCAGTAGGATCAGTAATAATCTTACTATTATAATGGGCAATAACCCAATTCAACTCCCAGGTAACAAAAAGAGCCAAAGATAAAAACGTACCTGAGGGCCAAATCAGGCAAATCGTGATTCCTACAAGGAGGAACCCCACCGCTAATTTACACCATCGTGTTCGCCCGACCAACCACCCACGTTGTATGAAGGAAGTTGTTGTTGTTGGTGTTTAATGGCCTATCACAGCTAAGTGCATTTAAGGTCGGGCGTATGGGGTAGGTATCATACAGCCAGTATACATTCATTACAATAAAAGCTTTCAGCACTGAAAGACAGTGTCCTATTTATCTATCTATGTATCCTGATTACACGCCTCTTGCAGGTATTATGAGCAGGTATTTTATTTCATATATACAATCATGTACATACAAGTTCAACAGACGGACGGACAGACAACCAAGCCCAAGCCAAAAACAATATGTCTCCCCATTCATGGGGGAGACGTAATCATCATTTTGGTGTTAAACGACCTCGCATCACATTCCATACAGAAAATCCATCATTCAATAGGGATTGGGACACCACTCACTCGCGTCTATGTTGTACATTGACCATACCAGCGGTTTAATACACTCTTGGACTAAGCCCTTGCTGTGGTGTGCTACACTATACCCCAGTATCATAAAACACGCGTTGCGGGCTATGGACGACTGATTGACATATGTGGTAGCGTGAGCCCAGAGAGTTGTCAATCAGTCTCCATGTAGCCTGCAACCTGTGTCTCCCAGATCTGGTCTAGTTGCTGTTCATCTGTATGGACGGGAACAAGGGTGTCAGTGCAGACCGACAGTTGAGGAAACGTACAAGGCCTTAGTTAAATTTCAACAATTTATTTACATTTATTTATGCGACGGTTCAAATGAGTGGTAAATTTACAAATTATGCAAGTCTTAAAGGTACATGCCCACTCAGAAGGCACAAAATGTTCTTTATATCAGATACATCACCGGATACATTTTCTGGCGAACAAAACATTCATTCACCATTACCCTACGTCTTGATTGACATTATTATACATTTTATGTCCGACGTAAATTTCAACACCGATATCAGGGGCGATAACCGTGTTTCCTTAAAATGTTAACGAACATTACTATTTATTATCTGTATTTATTTTTTGATGTGGAACGATCATACTTTATAATCTGTCGAAAATATTATTTTTGCAGGCGACACAATTAATTAGTATAAAAAATATCAGGTCTCATTTGCATATGAAAATAGCCCGATACCACCGCACGTCACTAGCAGTAAAATACACATTACTAAATGATTATATCTGTATAGCGGGCATTCATGATCTTCAGAACAGGTGGAATAGTGACACAATTATACACTTACTGAGTGGGCATGTACCTTTAATACTTTTATAATGGGCAATAACCCAATTCAACTCGTAACACAAACATTTTTTACAATTGTAATACAAAGACAAGATGGCCGCGGCCCGCATGTCAAGCCCGCCGAGGCATTTGATGGTATCAGACTGTATTTATTTGAAGTTTGAATTAAGGGTTGTGGAGATATAAGGTATGTACAAGCTTTAACTCAAATTTTAAAGTCATTTGACCTTGATCTTAGGCATGTGGGCCTCATGGGTGGGCTATAGAATGAAAATATGGATGATAATAAAGAATTATTTGAAGTTTGAAGAAAATCAGAGTAAGTGTTGTGGAGATATAAGGTATGTAATAACACAAATTTCAGTCATTTGACCTTGACCATGTGGACCACATGGGCAGGCTATGGAATGAAAATAATGACCAATAAGCATACAAAGTTTGAAGCAAATCCGACTTGCGGTTACAGAGATAGTAAGTATTTGAAAACTTCAAACGCAAATTTTGACAAAAATTTAACAGCATGGGATACAGCATGAATACAGTGGGATACAGCATGAATATGACAGATGGACACCATTGTGATCACTATGTCTCGCTTTCCGCAAGCGGGCTCGACAAAAAAGTCATCGTCATAGCGAAGCTTACTGCACGGATGCGGTGAAAACCTTTATTTGTCTGTTTGTTTTATTTGTCTGTAGTGTGACCAGTGTAGAAACACAAGAGTAGTTGTACAAGCCCAGGCCTAGATGTATAATACTTGTAATAAACTACAAAATATATAAATCTTATCACTGGTTTCCGCCGTATATATAAATCTTATCGCTGGTTTCCGCCGTATCAGTGCAATAAATTAGTTTGATAATGTCTTCTCATTGAATATGGTTAGTTAAACAGAGTGTGGGGTGATTTTAGGAGGCTGAAATATGTCTCACCTACGGCTCGACGATTTCCAGCCCCATAAATTTCCATATTAACTAACCATATTCAACTCAAATACAGTATCTAACATATCAACATATCATCGCATTCTCCCACCTGCCACCCACTAACCAACCCTGAAGTAGCATATCCAGACCTGGTACCAGGGGGCCGTTTCACTAAACTTTGTACAACTAAAATGTTTGTAAGTGCAAACATATGATAGTAATGTACAAATGGGGGGAAAAGCCCAAAATCAGAACTGATTATTTACAATCAAAAAACTATATATTCAGCCCTGAAATCATAATAATCCTGATCTGATGCCAGATCCGCTCTACACCTGAATCACTTGGCCCCTCCCAAAAGCAGTAGGATCAGTAATAATCTTAATACTTTTATAATGGGCAATAACCCAATTCAACTCGCAGGTAACAAAAGAGCCAAAGATAAAAACGTACCTGAGGGCCAAACCTGACAAATCGTGATTCCTATAAGCAGGAATCCCACCGTTAATTTACACAATCGCTTTCGCCCGACCAACCACCCACAGAATTTTACAGACGATCCTATATTTGCACTTAACATTTTAGTTGTACGAAGCTTAGTGAAACAGGCCCCTGATCCTTACACCAGAATCACATGGCCCTTTCCCAAAAAGTAATAGGATTAGCACAAATATTAAAGATCAGTGCTGTAAGAATTTATCGGAAACAATAAAACATTTGTTTTGGGATTGTAAGGTTACACAAAACATATTTAGGGAACTTTAAGAATGGTTAGTGACCAAAAATATAACTATTACAATTAACGAAAAATCATTCATCTTTGGGATTTACGAAAAAACAATAAGTATCTTCAAACAATTAATACTATTAGAAACTAAATACTATCTCTATTATTGCCGGTGTTCAAAAGTATCCCATATTCATAATCCATGAAATCATGTGACGTCCATCTGTATAGGGGTCAGTATCTTGTATGGCCTCCATGAGCGGCAATTACGACATCACAACGACGTCTCATGATGTTGATTAACTTCCGTACACAGTCGGTTCTATTCCTCGATGAGTGCGCGCTGCAGATCTCTGACGTTGATGACGTCTTGACGCTCTCTCGCCTTCCGCCCCAGGTCCCATAGGTGTTCTATCTATGGGGGATAAATCGGGAGATCTGGCTGGCCAAACAAGTACCTCAACATCGTTCGCACGTAGTACATCTATCGTATGGTGCGCTGTGTGCGGCCTGACGTTGTCTTGCTGGTATATCTGAGCCTGACGTCGACGGAGAAACGGCGAATGATCTCGCCGCAGTACCCGACAGCTGTTATGGTCCGGGCAACAGCAACAACATCAATCTTGGATCGGTGACAAATTTCGCCCCAGATCATGACACGGCCGCCTCGATACCGGTCACGTTGAATGACGTTAGCTGGATCATTCCGCTCCCCCGTTTACCCGCTTCATTCTGTCATCAAACTGGAGGTTTAAACAGGACTCATCCGTGAATAAGACTTCGTTTCAGAGGTGTCTAGTCCATCTGTGATGAGTCCGTGCCCAAGCTAGTCGTTCAGCGATGTGGCGTAACGTCAATGGCACTCCAACATACGATCGACGTCCTCGTAAACGTGCCGAGCTTGGCCGGTTACAGACCATAGTCTGTGTTCCCGCTGTAGTCCTCACATGCTGGAGTAACTGTCTGCTGGACATGAACCGGTTACGTCTGGACGACGTCCCGATAAACCGGTCTTCCCGTGACGTCTCGAACCGCTCTCCCGGCGGTGAGCATTCCAATAGCCATTTGACGTCGCTCTAACGTCATCCCAGCACGGCGTCCCATGTCTAGTTTGGAATTGTTTCTTCAGACGTCCAGTAGTACTCTCGTTCAATTGGAAGTGCCAGGACGACGTCCTCGACAACCGCTCTCCACCTCTCACAGCATCCCGGCGGTGAACTGCCCCGGCGGTGAACCGAACCGCCCGGCGGTGAACCACCCCGGCGGTGAACCGAACCGCCCGGCGGTGAACCGCTCTCCCGGCGGTGAGCATTCCAATAGCCATTTGACGTCGCTCTAACGTCATCCCAGCACGGCGTCCCATGTCCCACGTCTCGAACCGCTCTCCCGGCGGTGAACCGCCCCGGCGGTGAACCGAACCGCCCGGCGGTGAACCGCCCCGGCGGTGAACCGAACCGCCCGGCGGTGAACCGCCCCGGCGGTGAACCGCTCTCCCGGCGGTGAGCATTCCAATAGCCATTTGACGTCGCTCTAACGTCATCCCAGCACGGCGTCCCATGTCTAGTTTGGAATCGTTTCTTCAGACGTCCAGTAGTACTCTCGTTCAATTGGAAGTGCCGGACGACGTCTCGAACCGCTCTCCCGGTGGTGAACCGCCCCGGCGGTGAACCGAACCGCCCGGCGGTGAACCGAACCGCCCGGCGGTGAACCGCCCCGGCGGTGAACCGCCCCGGCGGTGAACCGCTCTCCCGGCGGTGAGCATTCCAATAGCCATTTGACGTCGCTCTAACGTCATCCCAGCACGGCGTCCCATGTCCCACGTCTCGAACCGCGAACCGCTCTCGAACCGCGAACCGCTCTCGAACCGAACCGCCCGGTGGTGAACCGCCCCGGCGGTGAACCGCTCTCCCGGCGGTGAGCATTCCAATAGCCATTTGACGTCGCTCTAACGTCATCCCAGCACGGCGTCCCATGTCTAGTTTGGAATCGTTTCTTCAGACGTCCAGTAGTACTCTCGTTCAATTGGAAGTGCCGGACGACGTCTCAAACCGCTCTCCCGGTGGTGAACCGCCCCGGCGGTGAACCGAACCGCCCGGCGGTGAACCGAACCGCCCGGCGGTGAACCGCCCCGGCGGTGAACCGCTCTCCCGGCGGTGAGCATTCCAATAGCCATTTGACGTCGCTCTAACGTCATCCCAGCACGGCGTCCCATGTCCCACGTCTCGAACCGCGAACCGCTCTCGAACCGCGAACCGCTCTCGAACCGCGAACCGCTCTCGAACCGAACCGCCCGGCGGTGAACCGCTCTCCCGGCGGTGAGCATTCCAATAGCCATTTGACGTCGCTCTAACGTCATCCCAGCACGGCGTCCCATGTCTAGTTTGGAATCGTTTCTTCAGACGTCCAGTAGTACTCTCGTTCAATTGGAAGTGCCGGACGACGTCTCGAACCGCTCTCCCGGTGGTGAACCGCCCCGGCGGTGAACCGAACCGCCGGTGAACCGCCCCGGCGGTGAACCGCTCTCCCGGCGGTGAGCATTCCAATAGCCATTTGACGTCGCTCTAACGTCATCCCAGCACGGCGTCCCATGTCCCACGTCTCGAACCGCTCTCGAACCGCGAACCGCTCTCGAACCGAACCGCCCGGCGGTGAACCGCCCCGGCGGTGAACCGCTCTCCCGGCGGTGAGCATTCCAATAGCCATTTGACGTCGCTCTAACGTCATCCCAGCACGGCGTCCCATGTCTAGTTTGGAATCGTTTCTTCAGACGTCCAGTAGTACTCTCGTTCAATTGGAAGTGCCGGACGACGTCTCGAACCGCTCTCCCGGCGGTGAACCGAACCGCCCGGCAAGTTATAAATGAGTCAACATACTGGAAGATCATGCTCTTTTCTATCATACACCATAACATAGCCGGTCGACAACATATAATTTAAATGTACCTCAGATATTTTTGAATCGTCACAACAAATATATACATTGTGATTCTTTATCACTGCAGTGAAATGACCTTTGTCAGCAGTTTCACCCTGATGACAGACCGCGCCCTTGAATTGATACAACACATCTATGGCATCGTTAGAGATACTCACAGACTCACCGACCGATATCTGATTATGAAGTTTAATAGAATTATTGTCAGATTTTGTTGGTTTCCCCTCGTACCGTCGAAGTATTATCACAAGTGTTTTAGGAAATGATGTGATGGTTTTATCTTTATCATTATGTTTTGTGTTTTTCTTGCATTTATCACACATCCTGCTCGCCACTTCACTATCAGCTAAATATTTTTGCATCAGATACTGAATCGATACATTGTGTATACCTTCAATATTAATCAAAAGGCTTCCTTCATTGCTCTCCATTATGCTGACACTCTTACATTCTGAACATTCTCCCTTAAAATAATAGCGCAATTTATTATCAAAATGACTATTAAGTACTATGTCTACAAATGCATGAGCATCTTGCAGTTCACCCTTTGCAAATAAAGGAAAAGCTAATGAAACAGCATCGAGAGCTTTTTGTAGCATATTATTTGGAACACGAGTACCTTGATACGTTGAATTTTTCATAAATTTCCAAATCTCTATAATTTCATTAATGGCAACATCATCTGTAGAATGATTTGGATCTATAGTTATTGTAGTGTTATTATCTTTATTGTTAATCATCGAAGAAGATATCTCACTGCAACAAAGAGCTTGCATTCCAGCGTTAAACCAACATGTGTTCCCCAAATTTGGCATCGGACTGAAACGATTAACATTTATTAGTTTACTACTTGTACATGTTTTTGTTGCATCGACAGATTCAGAGGTGGGTTTGGGACAGGTGTATATATATGCATTGCTATCTTTCTCAATTTTTATAAACTTTGTCTGTGCATCGACAGATTCAGAAGTGGGTTTGAGACAGGTGTATGTACATGCATTATCTTTCTCAACTGTGTGATCTTTTTCTAATGTTTTGTTTGACAGCACTTTGCTAGTTACATGAACTTGCTTAAGTTTTATGTCATATAACGGTGCTTTCTGGTACTTGCCAATTCTCATTCCTTTCAAATTTGATGATTGTGGACGAGGTTTATTCCACCGTTCTTTTACAAGAGTTATCTTTTTCGGCGATTTTTTTAGTATTTTACACGGTATTTCCAATTGTGTCAATGAACCGGTACACAACCTTTTTTGAGGCACTGGTTTCTTGATGAATGTTGGATATTTCAGACAATCCAAAGCAACTATTTTTTGTACACTAATAGTTGACGGTTTTCGCCTTTCTGAAAATTCATCTAATCTGTGTTGGGTCCTATCACCAAGACATATATCTTTTAATATCCAAAATCCTTCTTCTTCTTCTTTTATAATAATTGCAAACTGTCGTTTACCGACTATTATTAAAATAGCAGACCATAATCGGTAAATTGGAATCAATATTTTCTTTAAATAGTCTGCAAAAGGAACTGAATAAAACATGTTATTAAATGTATTCGATCGAGTTTTAGAAGAATCCGTTTGATGCATATGTTGGCTATTGAGAAGTTCAGTCGCTTGATGACTAAGTCTAATGTCAGTATTTTTGAATGGCGACAGTTCATAAATTTCAAACCTTTTTCCAGCCGATTTCTGCTGCAGTTTTACCTAGCTTTTTGATCGAAGTGAACAAGTAATGTTTGGCAATGGCGGCTACCGCAAACGAGGTATTATAGCAACTGATTTCTGTGCGATCAACCACACCTATCAATCAGCCAAGGGTTCTTTTGATCTCGCGGGAAACAACGCGAGATGTTAGGGAGAAATTATTTTATACTTCAGGATCATGCAGACGACTGCAAACTAGACGTTAGTGGCTAGGTAGTATAGGTTAGAAGACACCAAATGGTGCGAAACCGCCCAGGGTGTATGCAAAAGTAGTCCGGTATAAAAAAATAGTGCAATTATCACCTCATGTGGTTCGACTAAACAGCGAAAGAAGATTGTTCTACGAAAGGAAGGTTTTAATGCAGTAAATTCGGTATTAGTTCCTCTTAGCTAATACTTACAAGTTGAATTTAATTACAATTTATATGTTTATCTCAAATTTTATATAACATTTATATATTTGGTGTTACATAGAGGGATAACCGGTTACATAGATATATAACGTTCCTTTCGCAAAAGGAACACTGCTCTACGAAAGGAACATTTTAACGCAGTTTAAATCAATAATTACAAATTCACCTAAACTAATTAATACTTTACAATTTAAATTTAATTATACCCACTTATTGAAATGTCCCAAGTGTCCGCCCGTCTGTCCATGCCTCCGTCACATTTCTTGTAGGTTCCCTTCGCGAAAGGAAGATTGTTACGAAAGGAAGGTTTTAATGTGGTTACACGAAACACCCAAATACACCCAAATATAGTCTATATATGTATAAATAGGCCACAAATACACCATAGATAGTATCAGTTGGTAGTGTAAAGCATATATTGATATAAAATATAGCATATAATAGACATATATATTTAAAAAAATCGGTTTAATTTAACCATTATTTAAATTAATGCAAACTGAAGCCCCCAAATACAGGCTATATATACATATAAATATACTAAAAATACACCAAAGATACTGTCAATAGGTATTGTAAAGAATATATCGAGAGAAAGTACAGTATGTAATTGACATAATAAATTATATATTATGAAGAAAAAAAAGTTAAATTAGTAAGATTTTGCCATATTTTATATTTATGCTATACTGAATCACACAGTTGTATGGGAAATACACACAAGTATAGTTTACAAACTACAAACAAATGTCACAAATACACCTGCAGTGTATGCTCTCCTTATGTTATCAGTGTAGACCCTGCTCTATATGTATTTCTTCCCATTTTTAATATTTGTATATATTGTAATATTTGTATATTGTGCTAAATTCTCCCATAAGTACATCCCCAGCAGGATGTTGCATGTGTGTACATGTACATCTCATTACACGCTATGAATCTATAATATATCCTTGTGTATCAGTGTATGCCCTGGCCCATGTCCCTTCCGCTTTTTGGACAGATGCATGTACATACCTTCCCGGCCTTTTGGAGATACAATGTACAGGTGGTATATAATTGACATAATTATATTGTGAAAAATTGTATACATAAGAAAATTAAAATGAACAGGCAGTTGCAACCGGCGTAGGTTCTGGTCACAATCATCACTTTTCATTATATTTTCTGCTTTTCACTATGCTCTGTGAAATATTACGCCGGTTGCAATTGATTCAGACGATTCTAAAGCACTCCCAACTTGCCAAGACGATTCCAATTTTGGTGAATAAATAAGAAACAATTGGTCAAATGACGCCCCTTAACTGGAGCTCCGATGGCCGGTCATACATTGTTCATGATTCTCCCTCTGTCATCTGGATCTACTGGAGCCTGCAAAAAACAGATGCTCGCCTTGTCGGCCACATATCCGGAGTACCTGGCTGATCACCTGACCGCCTATGTGAGCAACCCCACCTGTATGCGCCTCAATATCACTGACCACGCCCTACTGGGTAAGTCTTAAGCCCGATTCAGATTCCAGCATGTTGCTTGGTTTATTATTCCGAGTCTGAGATTGATAACAAGTTGTACAACCTCTGCCCCATCATAGGTCAAGGTTTGCAGTTTGGAAAGCTTAACATTGGGGTAATTGTTTATAACTTCTGTTTCTCTGCCTGAAATGATTTCATACTTATAGCCCGGACACGAAAGTGTCTGCGGCGGACGCGGACGTGGACGCGGACGCGGCGTGACGACGTCAAATACATAGTATCCCCGACTATCGTCTGGGGGATACAATTACAGGCATACATCGTACAAACCCACGCCCAAACTGACATTATGTACGTGTACTTGCTTGCTTGCTTGCTTACGTTTAACGGCCGCACTGTCTCTATGGACTTGCACGCCGTCCGCAAAAGGCGGAATAAAAACTTGGGCCGAATGGGAATTTTGAATTTTTGAAATTGTGCAATCTGGGTAGAACCAGTTCGCGGGCTTAGGGCCCCAGAGACAAATGTGCGAATTGGATTACTGCTGGCGGTCACCAATCTAATTTCGCGCAGTAATCCGGAGCACGGCCGCCGTATGAGTTGATTGCAGCTTGCAATCTGCCGCCTAGAACACCGATGTTATGGGCGGTCGTTCCATGGTTATTCTGGCCCGGAGATCTATGCCGCCCTTCTTCTGTCCTGGTTTACGCATCACAGACGTGAATTCCGCCGATGCGTCGGGTTGGTGTTTCCTCGTGTAGTTAATTTGTCGTCGGACTCCTCTTACATTCGTGTTGGTGATGAGGTGCTAGTAGACGCGCTCTCCCTGTAGATTTCCGTCACGGAAGGTGCATGTCAGATATCCCTTGTGTAGATATCCGTTTACATCCGTGTCGGTCCGTTTCCGAGGAGGAAGTGCTGTTTCCTGGCAGGAGAAGGTGGCAGCTCAATTTTCGCGATCTCTGGTCCGTTGTATCCATTGCCGTATTCTAGTCTGTCGTTCGATGCGAGTGTTGTTGTAGTGGCTGGTGTTCGTCGCGGCGGCTGTGGGACGACGGGTGACGTATCGTGCCACTCGTCGTCGCTGTCCGAGTCCGGTTGCATTTCCCCGGACGAGTTTAGCTCGTCCGGGCTTATGCTGGCGCTCCCCGATGGGGCTCGCCTCCGGACTCTGTTGTTCCTCCCGTCGTGGAGGAGTAGTGGTCGGTGTGGTCGGAGTGGTCGGCGTGATCGGCGTGGTTGGCGTGGTCGGCGTCGGTGGCATCATGGGTGCTGGCTCGACGGTGGTGTGTGGTGTCGTCCAGGGGCCCTGAGAAGGGCCGTTTCCGGATGAGCGTGACTCCCCTAGGGGAGCCTTCTCAATACCAGTCACCTTCCTCGACCGACGAGATCTCTTGGGTTTCTTCGCTTTTGTACGTGTACGGGATCACACAGGCTATATATACTTATTATATAGACGACAAATGCCGACTGGACGAACCACAAAGGCTATATGTATTTATTATATAAACGACAAAGGCCGACTGGAGGAACCACAAAGGCTGTATGTACTTATTATATAGACCACAAAGGCCGACTGGAGGCAAGTACTTATTAAATAGACCACAAAGGCCGACTGGAGGAACCACAAAGGCTATATGTACTTATTATATAGACCACAAAGGCCATATACAATTATTATATAGACCATAAAGGCCGACTGGAGGAACCACAAAGGCCATATGTACTGATTATATAGACGACAAAGGCCGACTGGAGGAACGACAAAGTAACGAGTATATAGCTGTTTAAAAACCACCGACATTCGTTGGCGCAAATAAAATGTCCGCCATCTTTATTTTCTGTATATAGGTCATAGGATATCCCTAACAGCTCGGCTAAATATACTCCAATGACACTGAGTTTTGTTTTGTAAGATAGAGGCCAAGTGGTGCCCTATAGGGTATTAAATTATTGGCAAGAAATGTTTAATTTTTAGTATCGAAAAAATCACCCTAAACACCCCAAAGGCTGGGAAAGGTTACAAAGGCTGTTCGAAAGTGGCTTATACGTCCGTTAGCGGATATTTATACCATACATTGTCATTGAATTGACTGAATTAGTATGTGTTATGATCATTTTAATCATTTGAATGCAATAATCTACCACAAATATACGTGTTTTGTTAAATTATCTAAACGCGCACCTGCGCCGATCGCGCCGCGCGGAATTGGACAAAGAGTGATTAACACCTATTAACATATCTTTTAGCAGGTGCAGCTAAACACCGATTATACTTATTGCATTATTATCAATATAAGTCAATGATCAATCAAAGACATTCATTTAAACATGCTTTATGTATCAATACATTACGTAAACATCGGACGAATGCCGAATTTTGAGACATCAGTTATCTACCTTGAAAATGGGTATCAACACGCTGATCAAAATATGTTTATAAGCGCTACGTACGAAACGAGTAAAAAGATGACGCAAAATAATTACATTGTAATTTGTAAATTTTATTTATATCGTTTTTTTACTTATTATATAGACCACAAAGGCAGACGGGAGGGATCACACCGGCTATATGTAATTATTATATAGACGACACATGCTGACTGGAGGCACCAGAAAGGCTATATGGACTTATTATATAAACGAAAAAGGCTGACTGGAGGAACCACAAAGGATATATTTCTTTATTATATAAACCACAAAGGCCGACTGACGGGATCACACAGTCTATATATACTTAATATATAGACGACAAAGGCCGACCGGACGAACCACAAAGGCTATATGTATTTATTATATAGACGACAAAGGCGGACTGGAGGGGTCACAAATGCCATATGTAATTAATTATATAGACGACAAAGGTTGACTGGAGGAACCACAAAGGATGTATGTACTTATTATATAGACCACAAAGGCCGACTGGAGGAACCACAAGTACTTATTATATAGACCACAAAGGCCGACTGGAGGAACCACAAAGGCTATATGTACTTATTATATAGACCACAAAGGCCATATGTAATTATTATATAGACCATAAAGGCCGACTGGAGGAACCACAAAGGCCATATGTACTGATTATATAGACGACAAAGGCCGACTGTAGGAACGACAAAGTAACGAGTATAGCTGTTTAAAAACCACCGACATTCGTTGGCGCAAATAAAATTTCCGCCATCTTTATTTTCTGTATATAGGTCATAGGATATCCCTAACAGCTCGGCTAAATATACTCCAATGACACTCAGTTTTTTTTGTTAGATAGAGGCCAAGTTTAATTTTTAGTATCGAAAAAATCACCCTAAACACCCCAAAGGCTGGGAAAGGCTACAAAGGCTGTTCGAAAGTGGCTTGTACGTCCGTTAGCGGGTATTTATACCATACATTGTCATTGAATTGACTGAATTATTATATAGACGACAAAGGCGGACTGGAGGGGTCACAGATGCCATATGTACTTATTACATAGACGACAAAGGTTGACTGGAGGAACCACAAAGGCTATATGTACTTATTATGTACACGACAAATGCCGACTGGAGGGATCACAAAGGCTATATGTAATTATTATATAGACTACAAAGGCCGACTGGAGGAACCACAAAGGCTACGTGTTCTTATTATATAGACCACAAAGGCCGACTGGAGGAACGACAAAGGCTACATGTACTTATTATACAGACGAAAAAGGCCGACTGGAGGGATCACAAAGGCTATACTGATTATATAGACGACAAAGGCTGACTGGAGGAACCACAAAGGCTATATTTACTTATTATAGACGACAAAGGCCGACCTGGATGGGATCACAAAGGCTATATTTACTTATTTATAGGACGACAAAGGCTGACTGGAGGAACCACAAAGGCTATATGTACTTATTTATAGACACAAAAGGCCGACTGGAGGAACCACAAAGGTACATGTACTTATTATATAGACGACAAAGGCCGACTGGAGGGATGACAAATGATATATGTACTTATTATATAGACGACAAAGGTTCACTTGAGGAACACAGCGGACAAAACAGGTTTTAGATCTATTCAACAAATCGGACGTATAATTCCGGTCTAATTCTCAGGTATAACACCCCCACCACACGCGGACTCTTACGAAATTACTAGTACATAATGGAGGTGCACATGTGAGGCCACACTTATAATAATCGTTGTTTCCCATTTCCAGTCTCTATTTTACAAAGTCGTCAGGTTGGTAGGAACATTCTGTCTTTCTTTCTTTTCTGGAAAATACACATGTCCAAATTTTCTGATAGCCTCGTGTAGACGACTTTTCAAATTACGTAAGAGATTGTTGATGTGATGTTGGACTGTGTTTCGTGTGTTGGTGAGGAAATGGCAAACACAGTTTCTTTTAATTGTGGACTGGTCGGTTGAAATCGTGTTCCCTTTCCTTTCATGTAATTGCATAATGTAAATTGCATCATTAATTTTCAAATTCATTATTAGAAAGTGCACTCGGGGAAACATAGTTATTTTTTCTCATGAACAGGGTCAGTTTGAATTAAATTGTCATCCACACGAGTTTATGGCGCATTTCCTTCGAAGCGGTTTATTGTTGTCGTCGGCACACTCTACTCACTCAAGTCATGCACCACCTCGCAACGTCACTAATTACTTTATGGGGGTTAGTGCGGCTTGAGGTGTCGAAAATCACATCGACCCACTTCCGCCGATGATTTACCGAGTTGTTTTACCGGTCACTAATCAGTTCGATTAGGGTGCAATAAAACAATTAAAGTTGGTCGTCGGCGAACAAATATGACAAGTCACAACAAAATAGTTTTGTTGGGGCTTTTGACCAATATAGCACTACACTATTGGGCTATGTCGATTAATATCAGCAGGCCAACAACGCCGTGTGATAATGTAATGCGTCGTTGGACTTTCTTTCGGAAAATAAGTAAAAACATTGCCGAGAAACTCAATAACCACATTTTTTATTTCATATATGAACAAGAAACGAGGCAAAGCCACGAAGGCCAGGTTTTTCCCAAGCATGGACACTTGGATAACATAATTATACCCACTTTTTGTAGACTAGATGGCCGTGGCCTGCATGTCGCGCCTGGGGGCGAGGCATGGACACTAAACAAATAGATATAGTAGATGGAAAAACTTTAACGAAAAAACTTTAACCGGACACACGGACGGACGGACGGACGGACGGACGTATGCCAAAATGCCGACGATATCGCGCTTTCCGCAAGCGGGTGCGACAATGATGATAAACACCCATGTGAAGTATGAAGGTAATGGGTGAAGCAGTTGCAGAGATATAGTACACGAAAACACTTTAACAAATAAATTCAAAGTAATTTGACCTTGACATTGCGCACAGGGGCCGCACGGTTGGGGGTTAGAATGAAAATATGGACGATGATAAACACCCATGTAAAGTTTCAAGGTAATGGGCGAAGCAGTTGCAGAGATATAGTATAACGAAAAAGTTTTAACCAAAAAAATTACGTAGAAATAATAGGTGAAGGTAAAAAAATGGTCACATGTTGGATAGTTGTATGTGGTAGGCACCCCTTGAAGCTGTGAAAGTTTGGTGGTCCTAGGTGGTACAGTACCAAAGAAATGGACTTAAACACGAAAACTTAACATTGAAAACGCGAAAACTTAACATTGAAAATGGCTAAGTCGACTACGCGGAAAAAATGGGTCAAGTTAAAAAAAAAACTAACATGTTGGATAGTGATATGTGGTGGGCACCCCTTGATTATGAAGCTGTGAAAGTTTGGTGGTCCTAGGTGGTACAGTAACAAAGAAATGGACTCAAACACGAAAACTTAACATTGATTGTGGACGCCGCCCGCCCGCCGCCCGCCCGCCCGGCTTTCGCCAATCCAATAGCCTGGATTTTTTTTTAAAAAACCTGGCTAAAAATCATCAAGCTCGATTGTAGTAAGAATCTTCGCTTTGCATTCCGTCGAATCGCATTCATGTTTCAGATATTCGATATGTGGTTTATTTAGTAAAAAATTATCGTACTGACTGATTTGCGATGTTCTATAACTTCGTGCAGGAATGTATGGGAAATGGTTGTGGTATCAACAGTAAATGACAAAACAATGACAAACTCTGTATGAAATCTGAATTGTAAGCCAACTCTCGACGTCATTTACAGAAAATATTTTTTTATTTTCTGTCGATATTAGAATCGGACAAAAACGGTAAGGGAGGTAATTCCTACAGCAGCTTATAAAGGACATGTGCATTGTTTCTTTCTCTTGTCCACGATATCTTATCTTCTTCCCACGAGTTCGTTATCTCGTCTCCACGAAATAAGATGTCGTTCCCACGAGATAGCATCTCGGCCCCACGAGATAGCATCTGGTTCTTATCTTGTTCGAACGACCTAATCAGCCAATAGAATAGCACATATTACTCCATCATAATGCAGAGGCGGATTCAGGCCTTCAGAAATCCCGATTTTTTAAAGTTTTTTAAAGTGCTATGAACAAAATGCAGTAGAATGCAGGAAATGGCTTCCTAAATTCAATTTTTTTTTCGGGGGGGGGGGGGGGGGGCATGCCACCGGACCCCTAGCCGTCTACCTCGCTCCGCTCAGTCGACGAACGAGCATACCTCATTCAAGTTCCATGTGCCCCCCCCCCCTCCTTGGTTAAATCCTGGATCTGCCACTGTAATGAATGACACTGGTGCTACTTTTTTATTGGCTGACTATGTCATGGGCACGAGATAGCTAACTCGTGAGAACGAACTCCTATCTCATGTGAGCGAGATCGTATCTCGTGTGAATGGAAGCTTGTACTGTTTCTTGATATAAACTTGGCACGAACCAAAAATATGTACAAAATTACATGACATTGTCCAGAAATTAATTTTGTATCAATAAAAGTAAATCAGGTTAGCAGATGAGATGATCAGATATCCCTAACCACTGACGGGACCGTCAAATAACAAGTTTAGCGCAAATCTTACGGATGGACGGACGGACGGAAACTGTACTGCCGGGGGTATAACTACATGTACGTCACATGAGAATACTTTAGGGACGGATGTGTACGACCGAATTAAGTTGGCATTTCACAGTTTGAGATTATTAGTATACTCAACACGTGTCAATGTGGAAACGTTGACAGAATAGTAATAATTGTCTCCAATACGGAAAATTAGTTGACCAATCATTATAACTTTTCGCTGTTGGAAGTTATGACATGACACGCTAAATTATTGCTAGTATTGCTCATTCGTCGTTATAAATACATGGCAATTTTTGTTTACAACAAAATACACTTCTAACACAAAATGCCACGCTACGCTCTCTACGGTGATTCCTACATCTCAAGACTACGGAACTTCAAGGACTTCGAAATTAAGGTTCCCGGCGAGCAAAAGAACTTCGGGCTTAGCCGGATTAAGACCGCTGACTACCCAAAATGGATGATGAGAGAATTGAGGGACTACAAACCAACACACGTCTTCATACGTGTGGGTGGGAATGACATTACCGCCATTTCCAAGCCGAGAACAATTTTCGAGAACATCGTCGTTATAGTTGAGGAACTGCACAAAGAGGGTGTCGAGTTCGTGTTTGTCGGCGAAATATTGACACGAGACTGTTTTTCCAAGAGTCCCGGCCTTTTTAAAACGTCATTCGAGAAGCAGAGGAAGTACATCAAAAAATTCAAAAAGCCCCCATTTCGCATGGTCAGCCGCACAGTAATATTCATTTCGGGTCAGTCTACAACTATGCATTGTTTGGCATTGTAATTCGTAATTATCGATTATTTCGTTTGAATAACCATAGCAAAACTATCAAATGGATACACAAATAATGATTATTAATAATAATAAATAAATAATGATTAATAATAATAATGAATAATATTTATAATAATTCATAATATTTATAGACAATTAGTAATAATAATGATTAATACTAACGAATAATAATACGTGTCAATTCATTCAGGTCTGGTTAAATAGCATGACAACAATATCTATATATTTACATCATAGCTGGATGACACAGTGGCGATACATGTAACAATCAAAATCTATTAACTTGAATAACTTGCATGTACAACTTATATTATAGCATTTTATGTTAATGTAAACAAAAAAAAATCATGCATTACGATCGATTGTTTGTGAATGCATTCACAAGCGGTGGAATCACGTGGTTTCCGAACCCGATTTTTCGACGTGACGTACGTAATCTGCGACGTCATTTTCACGGTAGCTTTTCTTTAAAATCTTTTTCACAAACGGACGGATTTTGACGATATGTAGCGCACCAAATACGATGGCATAAGTGTTTTATGGGTGCTCTGAAAGTTATTTACACACACAATGATTCAGAAAGAAAATTATAAACCACAAAGAGAAAATTATAGGATCGGCGCTGTTCATTCGTACTTTCCGCCTTTGTGGACTACTAGTATTTTCTGTGTCGATATAGCCTTTGTGGTGTCATCTGTCAGCATATGTCGACTATTTTCTTTGTCGATATAGCCTTCGTGGTGTCATCTGTCAGCCTATGTCGACTATTTTATTTGTCGATATGCCTGATGTATGGTCATCTGTCAGCCTATGTCGACAATTTTTCATATGAATATACCCTTTGTGGGTACCATCTATTAGCCTTTGTCTACTATTTTCTATGTCGATATAGCCTTTGTGGTGCCATCTGTCAGCCTTTGTCGACTATTTTATATGTGTGTGTAGCCTTTGTGGTACCATCTATTATTCTTTGTCGACTATTTTCTATGTCGATGCAGCCTTTGTGGTATCATCTATTACCCTGTGTCGACTATTTCCTATGTCGATGCAGCATTTGTGGTGCCATCTGTCAGCATTTGTTGACTATTTTCTATGTAAATGTAGCCTTTGTGGTGCCATCTATTACCCTTTGTCGACTACTTTCTATGTGGATGCAGCCTTTGTGGTGCCATCTGTCAGCCTTTGTTGACTATTTTCTATGTGAATGTAGCCTTTGTGGTACCATCTATTATCCTTTGTCGACTATTTTCTATGTCGATGCAGCCTTTGTGGTGCCATCTGTCAGCATTTATTGACTATTTTATATGTGAATGTAGCCTGTGTGGTACCATCTGTCAGCCTTTGCTGACTATTTTCTATGTGAGTGTAGCCTTGGTGGTACCATCTATTACCCTTTGTCGACTATTTTCTATGTCGATGCAACCTTTGTTGTGCCAACTATTACCCTTTGTCGACTATTTTCTATGTCGATGCAGCCTTTGTGGTGCCATCAGTAAGCCTTTATCGACTATTTTATATGTCGATGCAGCCTTTGCGGTGCCATCTGTCAGCCTTCGTCGACTATTTTCTACGTCGATGCAGCCTTTATGGTGCCATCTGTCAGCCTTTGTTGACTATTTTCTATGTGAGGTGAGCCTTTGTGGTAACCCCATCTGTCAGCCCTTTGTTGACAATTTTCTATGAGTGGTTGCCTTTGTGGAACCATCTATTACCCTTTGTCGACTATTTTCTATGTCGATGCAGCCTTTGTGGTACCATCATCTATTACCCTTTGTCGACATTTTCTATGTCGAATTGCAGCCTTTGTGGTGCCATCTGTAAGCCTTTTTCGACTATTTTCTATGTGTATGTAGCCTTTGTGGTACCATCTGTCAGCCTTTGTTGACTATTTTATATGTGAGTGTAGCCTTTTTGGTACCATCTATTACCCTTTGTCGACTATTTTCTATGTCGATGCAGCCTTTGTGGTACCATCGGTCAGCCTTTGTCGACTATTTTCTATGTAAATGCAGCCTTTGTGGTGCCATCTGTCAGCCTTTGTTGACTATTTTCTATGTAAATGTAGCCTTTGTGGTACCATCTGTCAGCCTTTGTCGACTATTTTCTATGTCGATGCAGCCTTTGTGGTGCAATGTGTAAGCCTTTGTCGACTATTTTCTATGTGAATATAGCCTTTGTGTTGCCATCTATCAGCCTTTGTCGACCATTTTCTGTGTGAGTGTAGACTTTGTGGTACCATCTTGTCAGCCTTTGTAGACTATTTTTTTTCTATGAATATAGCCTTGGTACTGCCGTCGGCCATCTGGTTCACTCTGTAAACTGTTTATAAGTTGATTTCAGAAAGTGTAGTAACAGTTTGCCGTGTTATACTTCCCGTTCCCTATCTCCTTCTGATAGTTAAATTTTAAATTTCAAAAGGAACAGTTTATTGCCAATAATTGGCGTAATTACGTTAATTACAAATACAGGACACGGGAAGGAAAATGTTCGCGGAATAAACTGTGCTAAATACTATGGGTTAATTTACGGGAACATGTCAGCTAGCGTAAATGTCATTTACAACTAGTTACACGTTTATTCGGCCGTGTAAATGAAATATTCTTTGCAGAGCCGTCCATAGCGCTCATAAACATATTTTTATCACCGTGTGGATACCCATTTTCAAGGTACATAACTGATTTCTCAAAATTCGGCATTCGTCCTATGTTTACGTAATGTATTGATACATAAAGCATGTTTAAATGAATGTCATTGATTGTCATTGTCATTGTCATTGCGATCGGCGCAGGTGCGCGTTTAGATAATTTAACAAACACGTATATTTGTGGTAGATTATTGCATTCAAATGATTAAAATGATTAAAATGATCATAACACATACTAATTCAGTCAATTCAATGACAATGTATGGTATAAATATCCACTAACGGCCGTACAAGCCACTTCGAATAGCCTTTGTAGCCTTTGTAGCCTTTCCCAGCCGTTGGGGTGTTTAGGGTGACCGTCGGAAAAATGCGATGAAAAATGCCCATTTTTATAGTCAAATATAGCAAAATTACATTGTTGCCTCAGAAATCTTCACATTAGATTCTTAGAGAAGTTAGTTTGATTCCTCTACTTTCATTTTTACTAAATCGTTTCTTTGAGAATGCCCGCGCATTCCGATTATTTCGCCTCAAATATACCAACCCCCACTGATGCCCTCTCGGGAAGTGTTGGTACTTCATTGTAACAAGAGTTGTCGCACGTGGTGTACTTATATTGGCGATTGTAGGCGAGTCATCCGAAAATATTCTTATATCCGTTTGACAACAACAACAACATTTTGCGCGTTATGTCACTCTGTTTTGAAGTAGATCTTTGTTATAAATCGAAATAAATTGTAGTATAATATTTATTCGATACAGCAATAATTACATATTTGCCTGATGTGTAGTTACTATGATGTAGTTAATATAATTTGAAGCCCCAGTGCATCAATCAGGTGTTATTAAAACGTGTCGTTCAACATCGTACCTACATAAAGTCGTCCCAAATTATAGTCGGTGCATGTATTCTCTCGGCATAATCGGTATTTTTCGGTGAAAACAAACCACATCGTCACCTAGCGAGTGTTTATCTTGTGGAGACAATGACCCAGAAGTTACTCTGGAGTAGTTCCGTGAATATTTAATAAATATATCATCATGTTAACTATCCAATTAATTAGCCATCGTTTCCATTGTGCATTTTGGCAATTTAGAAGAAATGTGTCGGGCTGTGGTTCGCTTTGTGGTCTGTTATAAAACGGGCCGCTCTGTGAGAAATTTGTCCCACTATATTTGTGTATCACGTGCCCAACTCCATACATTTACACTCATGTTGAACTTGTATTATTCGTATGCATAAACATGTGATATACGTCAGTATTTTCTAATTACTGCTGCCCTAGAATTGAAACCAATGCCGCTGTACCGTACTGAGTTTTGACCTGTCGTATGTATGAATAAATGTAACATGAATACAAGTCAACGCCTTCGACGTCATGCATAGGTCTCACGTGCTTTGCTAGGTTTCGAGTCAACTCGTACCTTGGTCAAGTCGTACCCTATTTGGTCAACTTGTACCCCAAGTCAACTCGTACCCTGGTCAACTAATACCCCAACTCGCACCCCATACTATTGTATGTATTTTTTAATAACTGATGTACCATCATGATTTTTTTTTGGCCTGAGCTTTGCATTCAAACAATCTTGGGGAATTAGAGGGAACAAATTAAGTCCGAAGTAAATACATAGTGTATACATAAACACTGCAAACATCTTTCGCAATCGGAGGACCATGTAACTTTATAAGTCATTCATGTTAGTTACCATGTTAACCGTTCATCTGACAGTTTTGAGTGAAAAAAGCTTAACCATGTTGTACTTACGATATAAACCAATTAAATAAAAATGTTATGTATGAAATGGTTTCTTTAAAATTAATGTAACTTGTCACGGTTACTCATCGAAATATAATATATTAGTTACCATGGCAACACAAACTTGCTTAATCTCCACTAATTGGCTTTGTTGGCATCACTACAGTATTGCGTTATACGTATTATAGAAGCTATACATATACCATACAGGGGTTGAAAAGAACCAAAAAAAAAAGTACTTGCCCAGGTCAAAAAGTTACTCGCCCAGTTTTAAAAAAAAATAAAATGCTATTTCCAGTATTTGTAATGTTGCATCTTATTTTTAAACAAGAAACGAGGCAAATCCACGAAGGCCAGGTTTTTTCCAAGCATGGACACTTGGATAACATAATTATACCCACTTTTTGTAGACTAGATGGCCGTGGCCTGCATGTCGCGCCTTAGGGCGAGGCATGGACACTAAACAAATAGATATAGTAGATGGAAAAACTTTAACGAAAAAACTTTAACCGGACACACGGACGTACGGACGGACGGACGGACGTATGCGAAAATGCCGACGATATCGCGCTTTCCGCAAGCGGGTGCGACAATGATGATAAACACCCATGTGAAGTATGAAGGTAATGGGTGAAGCAGTTGCAGAGATATAGTACACGAAAAAACTTTAACAAATAAATTCAAAGTAATTTGACCTTGACATTGCGCACAGGGGCCGCACGGTTGGGGGTTATTGAATGAAATATGGACGATGATAAACACCATGTGAAGTTTCAAGGTAATGGGCGAAGCAGTTGCAGAGATA